>APFE030210036.1:0-13190 GCA_000404065.3 Pinus taeda
TTTAGAAAATTTGTCTACAACAACATAAATAGAATCATTTCCTCTCTGAGTTTTTGGTAAACCCAAAACGAAGTCCATACTCACTGCATCCCATGGTCGATCTAGTATGGGCAATGGCTGATATAGTCCGGTATTTTGACTCCTTCCTTTGGCATACTGGCATACCCTGCATTTCTCAACAAACTTTTTGACATCAGTTTGCATTTTAGGCCAATAATAAAAAGCATTCACCTGAGCAAAAGTTTTGTCTTGTCCAAAATGACCAGACAATCCCCCACTGTGCTTTTCTTTAATGATGTTCTCTCTCATGGAACATTTTGGGATACACAATTTGTTGCTTTTAAATAACAGGCCTCCTTGAACAAGGTAATCCATCCATTGACTTCTGTTATGGCTCACTGGATTCTGCACTGCTGTGTAGATGTCTTTAAAATCCTCATCGTCCTTGTACATTTCTATCATCTCGTCAAAACCTACAACACCCACTTTAAATGCTTGCAAAAGAAAACTTACCCTGCTCAATGCATCCGCTACTTTGTTAGACTTACCACTTTTATGCTTTATTACAAAAGTGAAACCTTGCAGAAATTCCACCCACTTGGCGTGCTTCTGATTTAGCTTTGGCTGGTTATTGATAAACTGCAAAGCATGGTTATCTGAATATAAGATGAACTCCTTCGGTAACAAGTAATGTCTCCATTTTTTTAATGCCTGCACAATAGCGTAAAATTCTTTATCATAAGATGAATATTTTTTCTTTGCATCATTTAAATTTTCGCTGAAATATGCTATTGGCCTTTGCTCTTGGCTTAGCACCGCACCAACTGCTTCTCCGCTTGCATCGGTTTCCACTTGAAACACTTTTTCGAAATTTGGTAAGGCTAGAATAGGCTTTTCTGTTATCTTTCTTTTCAACAGACTGAAACTCCTATCAGCTGCTTCTGTCCATTGAAATGGCTGATTGACCTCCTTGATTGTCTCAAGGATTGGTGCACAAACTTGACTAAATCCCTTTATAAATTTTCGGTAAAAACTAGCAAGTCCATGGAAACTTCTTACCTCAAAGACACTCCTGGGAGTAGGCCAGTCTTTGATTGCTTGTACCTTTTCCGGATCCATTTTCAAACCGTCTCTGGAAATCACAAACCCCAAGTATACCAGCTCCTCTTTCATAAAACTACATTTCTTCAGATTGATTAGTAGTTTTTCTTTCTGCAGAGTTTTCAAAACTAACTTCAAGTGTTCCAAATGTTCCTCTCTACTTTTGCTGAAAACTAGAATATCATCAAGGTAAACAACAACAAATTTACCTGTATACTCTTTCAGAACCTCATTCATTAATCTCATGAATGTGCTGGGCACATTAGTGAGCCCAAATGGCATCACTAACCACTCATACAATCCACTGTTGGTTTTGAAAGCGGTTTTCCATTCATCGCCTTCCCAAATTCTGATCTGATGATACCCGCTTTTCAGATCTATCTTAGTGAAATACTTGGATCCACTCAAACAATCCATTAAATCATCCATTCTGGGCAAAGGAAATCTATACCTGACTGTTATCTTGTTGATAGCTCTGGAATCGGTGCACATGCGCCATTCTCCTCCCTTTTTCGGACTAAGCACCGTTGGCACAGCACACGGACTCAGACTCTCTCGGATCAGCCCCTTGTCCATCAGTTCCTGAACCTGTCTTGCAACTTCTGCATTTTCCTGAGGAGTTAATCTATATGCAGCTTTGTTAGGTAGACTTGCTCCTGGTATTAAGTCGATATGGTGACTTATACTTCTAACCGGTGGTAATTCATTTGGCAATTCATCCACAATGATATCCATGTAACTATCTAACACAGATTGAATTTCTTCAGGTAAATCATGTAAATTTGTGGAGGTTAAAATTACCTTTGGTCTTCCCACGATAGCGAAATGCACCTCTTCACTTTTATCAACCTCCTGTAGCAGTTCCTTACCACTCACCAACATGATACTATTTCCAGGCAGCTCTTTATCAGCATCATTCTTTACTGGCAGCAACGTATGTTTAACTCCATCCTTTTCTATGGTGTATGTATTCTTTCTTCCATCATGCATTGCCTTTCGATCAAATTGCCATGGTCTCCCTAATAACAGATGACATACGTCCATGGGCATTATGTCACATAAAATCACATCTCTGTATGTGCCAATATGCATTTCCACATTACATTGCTCTGTCACGGTGACTTGATGACCCTTCTGAAGCCAAGATACTTTGTACGGTGCAGGATGCGCTTTCTTTGTTAACCCAAGCTTTTCCACCATCTCTGTAGACACAAGATTATCAGTACTCCCACTATCAATGATAACCTTACAGCACTTACCCTTTGATTTGCATGTAGTTCTGAACAAGTTCTTCCTTTGCGCAGGTTCTCCAATCTCTTTTTCTGATCTCAGCAAAGTTCTTCTAAGCAGCAACGATTCACCTTCCTCTGGTGGTTCTTCCTTTTCTACAAGTCGAGGTGGTTCCGGCTTTGCCTCAGCCACATTTGCACCCCTCAGGCTTGCTGATTTGTTATGAGGACAGTCCCATGACATATGTCCCCGCTCTCCACAAGTATAACACCTAACATCTCTTCCTCGCCCCCTTCCTCTGGGAGCGAATCTCCCTCTACTAGATTCACCCATCTGTGGTGATCTGCTGCTTGAACTTCCTGCTTCAAGCTGATGCTGTGTTCCTCTGAATCTGGCTGATCCTCTGCCTCTTGCTGAGCTCTTTCCTCTGTTTCTTTGACTCTGTTTCTCGCAATAATTTCTCCTCTGCTTTCAAACTTGCTTGATAGGCATCTTCGACAGTTGTCAAACTTAACAGGCTAATCTCATCTTGGATCTCATACCGTAGCCCGTTAATATATCTAGCTACTTTCTCCATATCATCTTCTACATGTCCTGTTCTGATGCTTAACCTGTAAAATTCTTCAGTATATTCTTTAACAGACATTCCTTTCTGCTTCAAATTTTGCATCTGCTTAAAAAGATTCAAATGATAATCTTTAGGCAAAAACTTGGCTTTGAGTTTGCTTACCATTTTATCCCACTGCTTGATCTTAGATTTCCCCTTTCGCGTTCTTGATGTCTGTAACTCGTCCCACCAGATGGCTGCATGGCCCTTCAACCTAGTGACTGCAAACTTCACCTTCTTATTCTCCTCAACCTCTTCATAATCGAAATACTGATCTATGGACCTGATCCAATCCATGAGCTCTTCGGCATTTAAATTTCCATCATACATAGGAATTTCTATCTTGGGCTTGCTGCCAACTTTTGCCAGCATCTTAAGGACTTTGGCAGTTTCAGTTTCTTCTCCTGCTTTGTCCTCTTCATCAGACGTTTCCGAAGAACTCTCAGTTTTCACATCTGGTGCTCTTCTCTGGGCTGTTTCCATTGTCTCCATTCGTTCATGCAGTCTTCGCACTTCGTCGATCAGGACTGCATTTGGTTCTGGTCTTCCTCGACCAATTCCTCGCCTTGGCGGCATCTTAGCTGCACCCACCTGGATCTTTTGGCTCTGATACCAAAAATTGATGCACCGAAACGCCTGTGCCAAATCTGCACCAAAGGTCAATCGATTCAAATAGACAAAAAAACTCTGTTTATGTCTAAAATGCGGAATATCGAAATGGAAACCCTGCTTATATTCAAATCGAGGAACTGAATTCTCTACCCGCAACCCATCGGATTCTTTTCCCTACGCATAACAATCACACTACTATTTGATGCCAACAGAACATCTAGTTCCCCATATCGGTGTTGCACTGGTTGCAATCTACAAACATTGATTTTCTCCCAACGCAATAACAAAATGTGACATCCGTTAGACAAACAGAGGACGCTGACTCAAACAGGCAATCTTATTACATTTCCAAGACTAAAAACTCAATTGTTTAATGGACAACGCCAGTTCGATTATTGATGCACCGCCATTTGAATGGATCACAACACAGTACACACACAGGCATTCGGTGGTTCAAAACCCTGCCTCGCCTCATGGAATCACTCTTAAAACAAAAAAAAACAGTAACGCCATCCGTTACTCTGCAATTTTATTAATTTCTAACAAAGGAAATCCTAAATATTACACACTGTCCATATAATTAAACTAGCTCAAACTTCCAATCTCAAACTGTCGAGAGATAGCAGGTGAGCAGTTCCTCACTCAATTTCTTTCACCCCGATCTTAAAACGAGGACTGATAATTCCACATTTGTTGAGCGCTCGACAACCACTTTCCCTGCTCCATGATCATCGTTGTATAGATTGGATCCTGCGCCTTTTGAAAAAACGTCCACGTATTCCTTTGTTTTCCGCAATTTCCTCCAGTGAATACGCCCCTCCGCCATATCTCCGTTGAGCGTTTAGTACAGGTTCAATGTTTGCCCACGAATCTGGTTCAGCACAACTGTATTTGTCACAATCTGCGGTTAGCACAGGTACATAACACAACAATTTACGAGATTGCAGCCCATGAAGACTCGGCGTTGATACGCTCCAAAGATCTTTAGTTTACCATTAATTAACACCAAGATCGCCCCTTCTGTTATGCCACTAATTCCGGTAACAAATAGATAAGGTGAACGCCCAGAAATTTATTCCAATAGACTATTTTAAATGCGCCTAACAGTCAAATATACAACGGAGATATGTCACTCTTTACAATAACAACTAATTATGAAATCAACTCATATTAATACTACAATTAACAACAAATAAAATCCAGTTTTCAAGCCACAACATGCGGGCAATCTCCCACATTGCTGGCCCGTTCCGATGCTCCTGCATCACTAGACAACATAGACTTATTAATACTGCCAAAACACTTTTCATTACGCATGACATTGTGGGTACCATAAAAAAAATCGAATTTGAGAATGAACAACCATGGCAGATTTTTCCACTTGGACATTTTTCTGGTATCGTTCTGAGATTTTTTTCAAATTGGACCATTGAAAACAAGCCTTTAATATCTTTGTCCTTGGGAATGACATATTTTTGATAACATAATATGGAGCATGTATTAAGTCCCTTCTCTCATAGCTTGTGAAATTCAATCTCTTAGAGGTCTTTTCCAAATTCCAGATTCATTGCAAACTCTAACCAACCAGATTCCAATATTTGTATTATGTAATGTGTATGAATCATGCCGGACCCTCCCTTTTTGTATCCATCTCTTGAATCAAGCAACTAATAACATAAGTTTCTGCTTTTTCCTTGCACCAGTAAAAAAGTTCTGAGAAGAATGGCCATACGTAAGTAATGTATTTGGGAAAGAACCTGACATGGCTAGTAGGCATGTATAGTAGCTAGCACTCTTCAAGTGTAGCCCATCATAGGCCTGTTTGTATCGTGTGTTTATTTAGGAGTGAATTCATCCCCATTTGGGAGGGAATCCTCACCTGTTACATGTTTATTATTTGGTTTCCTAAATGAATCTGAATATCCAAATTGTAGAAATATAGCATTTTGTCAAAATTGTGGTTGTAAGTTTCTTGAGTATTACTTCAAAGTCTCTCTACCACAATCATTGTTGCCTTGTTCTAAATTTGCTGCCTAATCCGTTGATATCTGGATCCACTGAAGATGGAAATTATATAAAGACCATTGTATTTGAAGATAATCCAATAAGAAAGATGATGAACAACAATCTTGACCTTCATATAGTCTAGGAACCTATTGCTGGTAGATGTTGTCATAGTTATCAACTTATCATGCTAGATGATTGATGGATGAACCTGCATTGTTGAAATTCTCCCATATTCACAAAAAAATCCTAGTTTTTTGTATTTCAATGCAATATAACACCACAGTCAGAGCATTCTTCATCCTGCTTCATTAGATCTAGAATTTTCAAGGACTTATATTATAGCCTGAAATATAAAGTAGTCGAGAAAGTGTTCAACATGTAGCATGATGTATGATGTCCCATATACGATATAAAAGAAAAATTCTTATTGGGTTGTGTTGTTCTTTTATTCACTTCATTCCAACTCAAATCCCCATTTTCTTGGTATGCATGTACTATAGTCTTGTATTTATAAATACAGAGAGAGTTGATTGAAATTTATTTAATTGAAATAATAGCCACTACTCCCAAGCCTCTTCTAGTTCCAATCCAAACTGAGACATTTTAAAAAGATCTGTTCTATAAGATGACTTTCAGCATATAGAATGGTAGTTTCCTCATAATAATTTCCAATTATGACTTGATATTAATTACACCATTTTGTTCTTTCCCACATACTGAACCTATACTTTCCAACAATGGTTTAATGGCTTTCCTTCAAGCATTACTCCTTGAAACGACATCCATAGTAATCTCTTCCATGTTGGGAAATCCTTTTCAAAATGGGATCAAAATTATCCATAACACTAATATTCCACAAACAGTCTCTACATGCTAGATTTACAGCCACCAATTTCTTAAGGATATAATCGAAAATGCAAAGTATATCTAATTTTGTACACTAGCTCATGATGTAGTTGGAGAAAATAATGGTACATTGCACCACCAAAAATGAGGGAACTAAAGAAACAAGAACAAATTTGAAAATTTCATGCCCCTTTATAGAACTGGAATGCCAAGAACATATGGCTGATAAGGTGTTTATCAATAACACTAGGGATTCCACAAGATATACATGTGCAGATCCGTCACTTTTCCTTCTCATCGAACCTTTAAGTGTAGAAAAAAACAAGGCTAGGTATTTCTATCTTGAATTTAAAAGTCAACTCCCTTTTATATTAATAAATGAGAAGATCATTAATTAGGAATCATCTGTAATGGTGTCTTTATAATTCAATCAACGTGGCTAGTTCATAATTTCCTCTAAACATAATCAATGAGATGCCTGCAACCTGTCCTTTTTCTACTATAGACCCTTAGGCCCATATGCCAAGGTCGTTAATGCAGCTAAAGGCATCATCAGAGTCATCATAATTAGTGGACATGAATTGTCTTTATCATCAAGTTATTTTGTTAGAGATTCTATAACTCCCTCTGAAGTCTTACTTCAGTTTAGTCTTCATCAATCTGGCCTCATCTTGTTGCAACTCCATCAACAAACATACCCAGACAACATTTTTCACATGTTCTAACCATTCAATAATAAATTCAACTTGGTAGAATCATACCTTGATATCACAAATATTTCTAATAAATGAAGATATTAAGAGACTTGCTTTGGATTTTAACTTGGAGAGGACTGCTTCGTTCCTTTTGAACTGATAGCTACAAATATTACTAAGCCACAGGTGTCTTAATATTGATTCATAGCTCTTATTGGCACTGTTTCGAATCTCTTCTACTATACTTTAGATAAAATAGAGAAAATACAATAAATGCAAAAGTATTTCCCAGCCACATATAACCGAGTTCTGTAGATTGTTTCCATGCTATCTCATTGTTTCTATCAAGGTCAAGGAAATTATTCCAAACAAGGTGATTTCCTTTCTGAATGTTATTCTACCACATAATATTTTCAAAGCCCTATTGTCATAATGGTCACTATTCCTTAGCCAACACAATCAAAAGGTTAACATGTCACTGCCTTGCTATGCCCCAAAGTCATTGTATTTAAGTCAAGAATATAGTCACTACTCACTGATATATCTGCCTTATCCATATTACTGTCATCATGCCATCACTGTTTGCAATATTGCTGCCAACATTTATTTCAGATTCTTGCGCAAACTTATAAAATAAATACTAAAAGTAGTACCCCAAGTCCTCACTAATAATGGGTCATCTCTATCCATCTTCCATTCAGTGTCCCTAGTCAGGAGCACCATAATAAAGGAAGTGATCCGCTGGGTGGGATCTAGTCAAGGATGTTGATGTGGCTAGAGGTTAGATGAGCAAAGACAAAGGACCTCCTACATGTATAAGGCCAAGCATATATGTTTAGGGTACTTAAAGAAACTGCCAAGCATCTGCGTTTCTCTAAAAAGATCACAGAAGCATCCTCAGACCTCATATTAAACCAGGAAATGGAAGATGAAGTGCTCCTCAATCTCAATCTCTAGGAAATGGCATAGCTGGAAAATTCTGTCTAATTTTTCAATCTGATGGAGAGAGAGAGAGAGTGAGAAAATATTATTTATCATAGTTTTTTCCCCCCTCTCCCCTGGCTGCCCAATCCTCATCTCTCTTGCCCACCCTCATGGATGGAGAGAGTGAGAAAATCTTATAAAGGGTGTGGGTGGGGGAGAGCCATTGAACAGATATTGGAAATAAGGGTAGAGGTGGGGGGAGAGTGTAAATCAAATATTATCTAGGAAATGAGGGGGGGTTGAGGGGAAGAGAGTGAGCAAATATGATCTAGGAAAGGAGTGGGAGTGGGAGTGAGAGAGAGAGAGAGAGAGTAAGAAAGTATTACAAGGATGGGAGATGGAGAGAGGAGAATTTCCAACACTTATTTTGGTTCACCATTTCTAGCATTCATATGAAGTAGAGCAGATTTAGAATAGATTTTACACACTTTTATTTCTAAAAGATTCATTGATTTCTTAAATGTAGTCATGACATGATACGAAAATACCAAAACATTCTCAATCTTGTCTTCAGAATATTGAGGAGTATTTAAATCCACAACACAAGCATACATTTTGGTATTTTTATGCTAGGTCGTCCTCTTGCCAATACAACGATCATAAATCTACCATCTTGGGGATCCAAGTTAGAGCCACTGGGGGTTAATATGTCTATCCCGGGCTGCCTCGCATGGTTGGAACCACTACCATTTAATATGTCCTTCCTAAGCAACCACAATTTGACAATAGCATAATTTTTGTGCTTGCAAACTTTATCATCCTCATTTTCAATAATAAAAAGCAAGAACCTGCCAAATGACCCCTAGAGGATTTTCACCTCAGAGCATAGTACCTCTTGTGATAGAAGACTTCATGCTCTCAGATTTCGTTGTTGGTGAGCCATCCACCATTAACATGTCTACCCCACTTGTATGGCATGCACTTATAAACTTAATGGGATGTGCACAAGTACAAGCCCAATGCATTTTTGGTTGAATAGATATGCCTCACTCTCAGGCACAAAAAACTTTTCCCTTGCTGCTGATCCGGATTTAAATAGGAACGAATAGATTACAGAGATAACCAAAAATACAGAGATGCGATAACCATAAATAAAGAGATGCAGTGGAAATAACACTTCATTTCATTAATGGAAAATACCGAATATGCTTACAACCAGAATTGGAATAAACCAGCTAGGACGATGGTAGCTTATCTCTGAGAAGAGATGTGCGGCTACATGTCTCTGAACTGTTCCGAACTTGTGTTACAATGAGGCTCGAAGGCCTATTTATTATGGAGAACAATGGAAAACCCTTCACATTCCAAAACCGACCCTTAGAAGATGAAACGCCAAATTGTGGGCCCCGTTTTGGGTAAATTGGTACATCAATTTCCCGGGGTCGTAACTTTGGCATACGATCTCGTTTGACGCGTATGATAGCTCGTTAGAAAGATCTATCCGAGAACTACCACTGTTGGAACGGGCAACATCGGTCCATATTGCATGGACCCATGTTGCCCCTGGATTCCCCAAAACGTCGTTTAGGGCCTCAAAACGGCTCCGGAAGTTCAGGACCCGAAAAACTGCTAAAAATAGTAAGTTGTGCTACAATTAAGGAAACTGAAAATGCTGAAAGTGACAATTGTGGGGGTCCAAATGGGATAGGTGGGTGGCCACCAACATCCACCTGGATCAAGTATTCTTCTCTCTTCCTTGTTTTCTATCTTTACAACTTAGAGCCTCGCTCTATTTATACAATCCCATGGTCCGCGGATCATGGGTAGGTCGACATGACTTTACATTACATTACAATACTTTAGGGTAGACAACCCTATGACTCAACCTATATTTCGAGCTCCACGCCCGTAATTCGCGGAGTCTTACAATATCTTTGACCAAAACTTGGGCTTTGAGCCCCAAAACATGCTGTGGGGGGATTCCATGCCCAACATGCCCCCAACACAATCATCGTGACTTGTCCCGAGTCACTCTATTGGTGTGGTGATATTAGCGCGGAGCCCCTCCAACTGGTCCCGTACTGCTCAGAGGTCTGCGACGCACTGTTCTATGATTTATTGGACCTACTACATGCGCTCTTCCGATGCTTCTTTGTGAGGATCAACTGCCTGCCTTAGCACGTAGATTCCTTGCATGTGTGCGAGCTTGCCCTTAATATCCGTCGTAATGGCGAAGGCCTCATCAATCCATGGTTGGACACGTGCTTTGAGAAGTGCCTCTTTCTGTCTTGCGGCATCCACCTGCTCTTTCAGTGCCCTTGCTTGCTGCATCTTTGCCAGCCGTTAGATGAGGACAACTGTCTGCATAGTTCCCCTTACATTATCATACTGCGCCTGAAGCTTGCGTTCCTCTTTTTCCAGGCGCTATATGTTGGGGTCCTCTTGCAAGGATGTGAGGATGCCAAGGGCTTGGTCCAACATATTGGTACAATCCTACACTACCCGTTCAATTTCTTCCAATCCTTTTTGAATAGTGCTAACACACCGCTCTCTAACTTTCGGAGGAGTGGAAGGTTGTGCCTTTAGCCATAGCTCGACAATCTGTAGGTTCAGCTCCAGCTGCACTTGCATTGTTTCCTCACACGTGCTTCAGACTCCACTTGTGAGATAGTGGATCGACATCTCTGTTGGTAGGTCTGTGGCAATGGAAAACTCTGGGACTCACCAACATGCTTCATCAAATGTCTACACGGTCTGCTGGTTTTGGGACACGAGTTTGTCACGCTGCAGGTTGATCTGCTCAATGTTGATATTTTTCTCACTCATCACCTGAATCACGCGACCCTTCCTAGCGCAGAGCTCTGTTGTTATGCCATCCTACAGTTGGTACAATGTGTCTCATGGAAAGGCAGCCAAATTAAGGCCAAGTCCCTTGATCCTTTCCACTATGGCTCTGTCGTCGTCTTTCTCCACTGTTAACACTCCTTCCGATAGCACTATGGTGTTGGCCATCTTTGCGCGTAGCAGCTGCTCTGCTATTGATGTGCCTGTTGTGCCGTAGGCGGCTACGGTTCCTTCCTAAGGGGGTAGCAGCTATAGTTCCTGCAGTTGCACCCTTAGGCCCCCCAACACAATCTGCTACTCCAACATGGATTCCTGGAGCGCTTCCTTGGTGACCTTGCAAACCGTGTCGTAAATGTCATAGAGGTCGCCTTCTGTTAATGTGATCAGGTCGATGGCTAATTTGGATGCCTTGACCTTTTTTCGTGGACCTGATCTCTCTGTGATGTGCAACCTTTTTAGCTGGGTGGAAGTTGTGCTCAGGTCTGCACCTTTTTCTGTGTCCTGTGCTTCCCGTCCTATATACAAGTTCTGGCTCGCATCATCCTGCATTGTGGTGGCCCCTATTGTCTGTGCTACTACTGCTTCTTTAGCAGCCTTTGCCTACTCCATGACTGCCCTTGCTGCCTCGCAGACAGCCCTTACCTCTGCGGTCACTTTTTCATTGCACCTCTTCTTGGCCAAATTTTTGATGGGCAACTTGGCCTCATCCTTTTGTTTCTATGTTGTTGTCCTATCCAGCTTCGCTAGATCCGGGGCGTGTCACTCGGGGGGCCATGATTCTAACACTAAAAATATTGCATCATCAATGGCGATGAAGGGAGCTTGGTCCATTTTTGTGCCAAATCCTTACCCGCCTTGATGTAAAAATTATGCATGTCCGCCTTGAAGTCTGCAAAGCTTCGCAGACTGTTGTGCACTGTGGGGGACAGGTGCGACCGTCTATTGATCCACATTTGGATGCTCGCCTCCATGAGCACCCAAAATATCTTTGTCTCACGAATTTGCTTTCTGTGCTTGGTGGCCCAAAGAGACGCATAATTTACGGCCTATGGTAAGTCATGTTCAATGCTAGGGAACTAACTGTCCTTGGGCAGTTCCCTGTTACCAAAAAAATGGACAAGAGAAACCATGCGTAGTGGAAGGTTTTGCCCTGATCCTGGGCTTTCTTGCAGTTGGTCAAGAATTCCTTGTATAGGAACTCGACGTAGTTGAATTGGAACCCATCTACACATTGTTTGGCCAGCGCAACTACCGACGCTGGTACCTCATCGTCGTGGCATTTTATCATTACCTTCCCGGCCAGGAGTTGGGTGGCTACACACACCCCTTTATCTTTGATATTGATGATTGCGTAACCCCTCTTTTTCTTCTCAAGCTTGTATTTTTTTCATGGCCTCCACGAGCGCCAAATATCTTCTTTTTCCTACTATCACTATGGGGTCCTTTCCCTTATAGGGGAGCTGAGGAATTCTATGGACGAGATCCAATGTGATGGGAATAGGCTCCTCCAGCCATCAGTACCCATCATGCACCAGAAAAAGTGGCTACCTGATGACGAAAATAGTGATAGGCGCATGGTGAAAGTGTGGAATCCACAAGAGATGAAGTAATCCAGCCTTTTCCACACCGCGCAACAATTTTTACGGCTCTAGTGTTGTGGCTGGCCCCTCCATTCTCTGCTTCATGAGGTTATCTGTCTCTAAGTGTGGGAACTTCTCACTATCCACGAGGTCCCGATATTCAAACTTCATTGTGGGCATGCGTCTGAGGTGCGAGCCCTCAAACACAATTCCATCGGGGAGGAGCAGGGTCTGGAGTGCGCTCTTAGTGGCATCCAGGTCCTTTGGTATCTTAGTTTTCCCTTTCCGTAGAGGGATGTACTCGGACGAATTCGTTGCAGAGCACACCGGCTGGATGTTCTCTTCCATGTCTTCTGCTTCCTCTATCTCATCGACGAGAGCCTGTAGGTCCTCCTCCTCGTCATCGGTCTCAATGGTGACAACCTTGCCCTTTTCTTCCATTGAGAGTTTACCGAACCGTGGATTTTGTGGGGACATGCGAACTGGTCCCGCTGCCTGCTTATCTTTTTTCGGCCTCAACGTCTGAGGAGATTTTTGGATTTCCGGCGAGATCCCAGTGTCTGCGGGAACATCATGTACCATGGGGTTCCACACGGCCTTGTTGGTGTTTCCTTCTACAGAGCCCAAACCTCTCCTGGTAGTCGTCATCCTATTTGAACTGTCTGTGGTCGTGCACAAACTTCGGGGCTCAAATCTTGCTTAACGCTCAACACTCTGTGCTCTAATCAACTGCACAAATCTTAG
>APFE030210051.1:0-24061 GCA_000404065.3 Pinus taeda
CACAGAGATTTCCCACTGGATCTCAAGACCGAGACTACCAGCTTGATTTTTCATTATATTCCTTTCAATGTTACAATACATATTTATACATGCCGAAGCATCCAATACCATGGAACGAAAGCCATCGCATCCAAAACTATGGACCGAAAACCATAGGTAGGTTCGCCCAACCTAATATAGGGTCCAAAAGAATTTTTCTCGGGGCGCTGCCGCGAACCCCGTAGAGGGGGGCTACTTGCCCCCCTCAGACCTCCCGAACAGGGGGGGCTACCACCCCCCCTGTGACCCCTCCGTTGTGCAATCGGCGCGGCGAAGGGGGGGCTCCGCCCCCCCTCTAACCCGCCGGTTCACTACGTAGGTTAGTCGTGGAAAGAATATAACACAACCCAACAATTTTCTGTTGTTTTCTTGGAATCAGAATTAGAGACCTTCTTAACAGGATTTTCAACTTTCTTTTTAGTTGCAGTATCTTGATATTTCTTATTTCTAAGATTGTACTGCCTATGTACTTCCAGTATAGCATTTTCAAATCCTTGTTTGTATTCTTGTGACTCTTCAAAATCCATTTCAGTTTGGGCTATGAGAAAAAGTTCCTTCTCCTTTTGAGTGAGGAACACTATTTCATCTTCATTTACCCCTAACAATTTAATTTGGTTATCATCCAAATCTTCCACAATATTCCCCTCACCATCTATGTAATTTTCATGAAAAGGAGGCCAAATTTGCTGAACTAGTCCCTTTTTCTCTCTTTGTTTAATTTGGGAGTATTTCTTCTAAAATTTTGGTTTCTAGCTTCTTGAACATTTTCATTTTCCCTTGCTTGATTATGGACATTGATGTTGACTCTCTACATCATTTTATTCGCTACTCTGATGAGGTTATCAATGTTATGGTCAACAATAGAAGTAGAAGGTTATTCTTTTATGGTTACTATGCGTTCAGACTTCAATTTGGATTTTTTGGCCAGGATGTTGGCTTCAACTTTAATTTCATTTGCTTGCATTTCTTCCAAAGTGTCCGAGTCTCTTTCCCTAAGTTGATACTCGATATCTAAATCGAAACCATATGGAAAATCAATCAAGGCTAGGCCATGGGAGGGCTTGATGTCTTGTGGGATGGCATTGTAAACAATATTGAATCTTTCACAATACTCTTCCACAATTTCATTGGGTTTTTTGTTTAAACCTTTTTTATTCAATTAGGAGTTGAAGTGGGTTCTTATTGATCTCCCATCTAGCTAAAAAATATTGATGGAAAGAAACAAGGTTGGCTATAGTTCATGCAGGTAAACCCATAAACGACTTCTTCACATCACCTCGTAAACTCTAGGCAAACAGTCTCATTTTAACATTGGCTTCATCCACTTCTTGGAGGTCAAACACATCATTCATCCTATCCACATGCTGTTAGGAAGTGTAAGCACCAATATTGTCAAAGGTGACAATTTTGGATGGATAATCCATAGGCACAACATTTAGCTGGCTTGGTAACACCAAGGGTGCATACCTTCCTTCCATAATTCTCTTGGTAGATTGAGTTGAGGATGGACCTAGTGGAGGTGTAGTTTGGATAACTACTAGAATAATGGGTATGGTAGTTTGAGAAACCAGAGGTAGGGAATTTGAAACTACAGAATGAGTAGGAGTGGGAGGTTGTAAATGTATAGACTGAGAGGACTAACTAGACAAAGAGGCTTCTGCAAAAGTCAAAGTAGAGAATTCAATAGATTTCTGAATGAAATATTCTTCTATAGCTTGGTCCAATACTGAAACTAGACCTTGTAATTTGTCAAACTGCTGTAAAGATTCTAGATTAGGATCTGTTACAAGGTCTTGGGTTTGGGGTACATATGGTTGTAGTATGGATTTATCTATGACATTTTGATCTATAAAATCCTCAGACTTGGATCTAAACAAACTTTGCTGAAAAGGAAAATCAAATTCTATATCTTGTAAAGTTTCAAATTTCTCTAGGAGAGAATTAGACCTTGACAAACAAGTATTTTCCAGAGGAGAATTGAATCTAGACAAGGGACTATTACTACCTTGACTCTCAGTAAATATTTTCTTTCTCACTAGTTTCTCAAGGTCATCTACAATTTTAGCAGGGTTGGGATCAGGGTGAGATCTAGTGTGAATTCTTTTGGGAGCCAGGGCTATGAAAAATCATCACACAAAAATCAAAACCAAGATCTATAATCTAATAGATATCTACAAAATAAACCTCAGATCATGTATTTCATGTTGATACAGTAATTTCTTACTGAAATACTAATTTTAAACCAGGGAATAATAATGTTTTGGATTAAAATGTACTCTTCCCCAGTATGGTCGCCACTATGTTACCATTCTGTATTTTTGAGGTTGTAGGAGTAAATACATTGGACAACATCAAACCAATTTTGAAGTTGGGATCTAGCCCTTCCAGCTTCAGAGAGGGCTCTCTATTTATGATTTAACTTGGTTTTTAAGTTGATTTTAGGCTAGTTATGATTGTGCTTGGTTGTTTGTTTGAATTTGGTTGATTGGTTGGTTGATCTGATCAAATCACTTTATTTCCATTGGGCTATGGAGTCAAATAAAATTGGATGCTACACCAAAAGTTCAATGGAGTAATCACATGGCAATCTAGCTAGATTTACTGGATCTTTAAATTAAATTATGGAATGGAGAAAAGGGGTGCTTCAACATGGATTGAAAATCATTTAAGAATTTCTCAAACAGACTTTAGAAGAAAACATACATATTGTAAACACAATCCAAATAAGGTGTTCAAAAACATATATTATTTTTCACATCTCCTATTTTACAATTAGATTTCAGATGCATAACACAAAGAGAATGACAATGAAAACACACTTACAATTGGAAAAACATCACTGATATTTTGTAACACAAGTATCTTGTGAAGAGTCTTTTTATTAATGGTGCTCTGGTAACATGGAAAAAGTACAGTTCTTGGTAGAGAGAGTTACAATGTTCAGGGACCAACCCTCAATACTTTGACATAATGAAGTATTTAAGAAAAATTTACAAAAAGATTACAATTAATGCTTGGTTTCCATGACATTCTATTATTAACTTCAAACTAACATAAATGAAATAATGCGATCAAAAGAGATGAATCTGGTGAAGTGATCTAGAAATATGGTAGTGCTCTGGAGGAGAACAGTGGCTGAGTGGCCACTATTCGGGTGTAGCGTTGGTGAAGATGACTTGTTCTTTAAATCCTGGAATTCACACAACTTATCCAACCGCTCCTCATCTAGACTTATACAAGTCTAGTGACCTTTGGTTTCATATTCCAAGTGGTCTCTTGGATTCCCTTTGATTGTTTAGCTTCCACACCAACCCTTAGAGGGTTAGATGTCCAACATTCCCCCCCTTAATTTGAAGGGGAATGTATGAGTCCAAGAAGAGAGCTATAGCACAAAAATGTGAAAAAATTTATGGTAGCACTAGGCTGAATATACTCTTTGAAATGTTTGTATAAGGTGATTGTTTAAGGATGACCAACAACACTGGAACACTTAGTGCAGTTCTTGAAAATCTTCCAAATATGGCAAGAAGTTAAAATCTTCTCTTAGAGGAAGTGTCCCTAATGCTTTGGAGAGGGAGAACTTCAACCTAGAAAAGGGAGGGCTACAACCTATAGTGGTTTAAGGATGAACACCAACTCTGGAATGCTCAATGCTATTCCTAGAACTCTTCTAGAATAGGCAAGAAGCTGAAGTCTTCTACTAGAGGAAGTGTCCCCAATTATTTGAAGAGGGAGAATCTCAACTTAAAAAGGAAGGTCTCAAATCCGCATAGATGGTCCAAGGCTGACCATCAACCAAAGGTATGCTCAGGGGCATCTTTGTCTCTACCTACAACTATGAATCTGGTATGATAGGTTGTGGCTCAGGCTCGCTTGATGTCGCTTTGAAGATGTATATGACCATCACTTCCCCCCTGTCATATACAAGATGAGAAGATGGAGAAAACTCAACTATAATATTATTCAATACTCTAGAACAAGTTCTGATGTATGACTGAAATATATTCTTGGCTGTTGAAGACCATTGCCAAGAAGTGATCCATCCAAGATGAATCTTTTTTCATGTAGGAGGACTTTTTTTGAAGTATCTGTTTGAAGAAGGAGTGGTTTTATGACAATTCTCACATGGATGAAGATAAAAAAAATTATCTTTCATATGGCTAACTAAGTCGCAATGTTGGAATTTGATAATTTTTTGTGGCTTCTATGGAAGAGGACCAAAATTTGGAACAACTGAAGGTGAATTGTCATCAAGAAATCTAGCACTATGGAACTGGATGGGGTTTGAGTAATCTAGAATATGAAAGGACACATCCTTTTCCTATCCAAGACTAGTTCTATGCTTTTTATGGAGAAGATCTTCCCATGTTTTGATGGTGGGATTGGGAAGTGGAACTTGAACTCCTGCATCTACATGCAAATCTACTCCTATTGGCTTGTTGGGGCTTGACCCAGGTTCAGAAGTGATTTAACCAAACAAATCCTAAAACTACCGGCTCTTTCGGTAACAATCCGTGGTGTGCGGATTGAGGTCTCACCTGAGGTAGTATGGGAGGGCGTTGGAACCAAGTTTCCACACCCTAGGGATGTCTTGATGAAATCTAGGAAGTTCATGAACCGAACCTGCGTGATTTCACTGCTCCACACAGCCGTCTATCCTTCGTAGCTTATGCAATTTATTTCGTGCAGCTTTGTAAAGAGCGCAAAGAGGTGCTGTCTAGATCCTTTATCCTTACTATGCTATTATTATAGATCTTAAATTAATTGTGTGGGCCCAATATTCTCATTAATCATTATTCATAACAAGTGCGCGCAATCATAAAACTGTAAAGAGATGCATAAATATAACAAAAGCATAAACAAACAATATTTCAGAGTCAACTTATCTTTTATTAATTCTCTGTCCAAGTACAAACCCAACTCTGCCCTGCACACTTAGCTGCAAGGGTCCACGCAAACAGTTGCGGACTCTACTAGGCCTCCGTGCACTCAGCTGCGGAGCCTCTACCTATCATTATGACCCAATATCTTCAGATCTACTTCTAGCTTCTAATCATGCCTTCGCATCTCTCTATTACTTGTCAAAAACTTAGACCTCCTTTACACTTAGAGCCTCGCTCTATTTATACCATCCCATGGTCCACGGACCATGGGTAAGCCGACACACTTTACATTAAATTACATTATCTTAGGGCAAACAACCGTATACTCTTGTGCTCTGCGCTCACATTTTGTGGGGTCTTTACATTATATTGACCAAAATTCGGGCTTCAAGCCCCAAAAATCCGCTATAGGGGGATCCGCTGCCCAACAACTCCTAAAACGGACAGTTGATTTGAATCAACCTCAAGTTCAATTTCTTGTTTCTTATGGGAGTTTGTCTCAAATTCAAACATAAGATTGTTCTGAACAAAAATAAGCTCAGAATGATGAATACACCATTGTAGCTCATCTTATTGTAGCTATGACTCAATTTGCAAGAATTCAATTTTGTTTTGTGCATCTTACAAAGAGGTTTGAATACTAGAGAGCGCGTTCTTGCTAATTTTTACCCTATCATGAACAATGGAATGAATGAGGTTATTCAAGAACTCTAATGCATCATCAATTTTAGCCATTTTTCTCAACAACTCAAACTTACACTTAAAACACTGATCACAACTATGAACCAATGAGGAAGAAACAACACTCACTCACAATACGATGCCACTACAATTGGATTATACAACAAGTTGCAATTGTTTTCAAAACATTTTAGATCTCTATTTCAATAATGTTGTGATTGGTTTCAAGTCAATATTTCCACCAACACCAATTGTTCCATATAAGCAATGGCAACTTCTTATATAAATATATAATATGATACTAACTTATCCCTCAATAATCCAACATTCCAAATTCACAACACAAAAAAACTGATTTGGGACCTGTGCTCTGATACCATGTTAAAGACAACAATGGTGAAGACAGGAGATATGAAAGATCAACCTTGAATGGATATATTATTCACAATGATACATATTTATACAAGTCTAGTGACCCTTGGTTTCATATTCCAAGTGGTCTCTTGGACTCCCTTTGACTGTTCAACTTCCACACCAACCCTTAGAGGATAAGGTGTCCAACAGTGTCCATATCCCATTCAATAAAATGGGGATTCTTCCTCCATATGATGATAGGGTCGTTTCCAAGAATAATATTGTATAGAAAATATGTAGGTACTTCCCCAATGATCATGATCATCCTATTTCCTTAAGCACAAAAAAGGTGATTGTGTCGAACACTAGGAAAAATCATAGAGCAGTCGCTTCGACCAATGAAACTTTTGCAGTGGCCACACAAAAGAATACATATTTCCTAATGAGAAGGAATCATCAGTTAGAGAAGTAGTTGGCTATTTCAAAGCAACAAATTTATCATCTCATTGCCAAGAATCAATGAATGTCTTCGACTAGTGATAAGTTACATGAAGCCATACTTGAGGAACTCAAGGCACTAGAAGACACCATGAAGTAGCTGTATGAGGAGATGATCAATCTACATAAGACATTGAAACCCTTGTATGAAGTACAAAAGGGATTGTAGGAGAATGTGAAAGTCCTAAAGATAACTTATGAAGCCATAGATGTGATCCAAGAATGTGGTGCTTTTTATAACACGTTCTGTAGGCTTCTTTCCAAGATTTTCTGTGGTTTTCTTAGGGGGATTTTCTGTTGTTTTCTTGGAATCAGAATTAGAGACCTTCTTAATAGGATTTTCAACATTCTTTTTAGTTGCAGTATCTTGATATTTCTTATTTCTAAGATTGTACTGCCTATGTACTTCCATTATAGAATTTTCAAACCCTTGTTTGTATTCTTGTGACTCTTCAGAATCCATTTCAGTTTGCGCTATGAGAAAAAGTTCCTTCTCCTCTTGAGTGAGGAACACTGTTTCATCTTCATTTACCCCTAACAAATTAATTTGGTTATCATCCAAATCTTCCACAATATTCCCCTCATCATCTGTGTAGTTTTCATGAAAAAGAGAACAAATCTGCTGATCTGGTCCCTTTTTCTCTCTTTGTCTAATTTGGTAGTATTTCTTCTAAAATTTTGGTTCTTGGCTTGTTGAACATTTTGGATTTCCCTTGCTTGATTATGGTCATTGATGTTCACTCTCTGCATCATTTTATTCGCTACTCTGACTAGGTTATCAATGTTATGGTCAACAACAAAAGTAAAAGTTTATTCTTTTATGGTTACTATACGTTCAGACTTCAATTTGGATTTTTTGGCCAGGATGTTGGCTTCAACTTTAATTTCATTTGCTTGCATTTCTTCCAAAGTTTCTGAGTCTCTTTCCCTAAGTTGATACTCGATATCTAAATCAAAACCATATGGAAAATCAATCAAGGCTAGGCCATGGGAGGGTTTGATGTCTTGTGGGATGGCATTGTAAACAATATTGAATCTTTCACAATACTCGTCCACAATTTCATTGGAATTTTTTTTAACCTTTTATATTCATTTAGGAGTTGAAGTGGGTTCTTCTTGATCTCCCATCTAGCTAAAAAAGCTTTATGGAAAGCAACAAGGTTGGCTATAGTTCATGCAGGTAAACCCATAAACGACTTCTTCACATCACCTCCTAAGCTCTAGGCAAACAATCTCATTTTAACATTGGATTCATCCACTTCTTGGAGGTCAAACACATCATTCATCCTATCCACATGCTGTTAGGTAGTGTAAGCACTAGTATTGTCAAAGGTGACAATTTTGGATGGATAATCCATAGGCACAACATTTAACTGGCTTAGTAACACCAAGGGTGCATACCTTCCTTCCATAATTGTCCTGGTAGATTGAGTTGAGGATGGACCTAGTGGAGGTGTAGTTTGGATAACTACCGGGATAATAGGTATGGTAGTTTGAGAAACCAGAGGCAGGGAATTTGAAACTACATAATGAGTAGGACTGGGAGGCTGTAAATGTATAGACTGAGAGGACTAACTAGACAAAGAGGCTTCTGCAACAGTCAAAGCAGAGAATTCAATAGATTTATGAATGAAAGATTATTCTATAGCTTGGTCCAATACTGAAACTAGACCTTGTAATTTGTCAAACTGCTGTAAGGATTCTAGATTAGGATTTGTTACAAGGTCTTGGGTTTGGGGTACATATGGTTGTAGTATGGATTTATCTATGACATTTTTATCTATAAAAGCCTCAGACTTGGATCTAAACAAACTTTGCTGAAAAGGCAAATCAAATTCTATATCTTGTAAAGTTTCAAATTTCTCTGGGAGAGAATTAGATTTTGACAAAGGATTATTTTCCAGAGGAGAATTGAATCTAGACAAGGGACTATTACTACCTTGTCTCTCAGTAAATATTTTCTTTCTCACTAGTTTCTCAGGGTCATCTACAATTTTAGCAGGGTTGGGATCAGGGTGAGATCTAGTGTGAATTCTTTTGGGAGCTAGGGCTATGAAAAATCATCACACAAAAATCAAAATCAAGATCTATAATCTAATAGATATCTACAAAAGAAACCTCAAATCATGTATTTCATATTGATACAATAATTTCTTACTGAAATACTAATTTTAAACTAGGGAATAATAATGTTTTGGATTAAAATGTATTCTTCCCCAGTATGGTCGCCACTATGTTACCATTTTGTATTTTTGAGGTTGTAGGAGTAAATACATTGGACAACATCAAACCAATTTTGAAGCTGGGATCTAGCCCTTCCAGCTTCAGAGAGGGCTCTCTCTTTATGATTTAACTTGGTTTTTAAGTTGATTTTAGGCTAGTTATGATTGTGCTTGGTTGTTTGTTTGAATTTGGTTGATTGGTTGGTTGATCTAATCAAACCACTTTATTTCCATTAGGCTATGGAGTCAAATAAAATTGGATGCTACACCAAAAGTTCAATGGAGTAATCACAGGGAAAGCTAGCTAGATTTACTGGATCTTTAAATTAAATTATGGAATGAAGAAAAGGTGTGCTTTAGCATGGATTGAAAAGAATTTAAGAATTTCTCAATCAGAATTTAGAAGAAAACATACAGATTGTAAACACAGTCCAAATAAGGTGTTCAAAAACATATATTATTTTTCACATCTCCTGTTTTACAATTAGATTTCAGATGCATAACACAAAGAGAATGACAATGAAAGCACACTTACAATTGGAAAAACATCACTGATATTTTGTAACTCAAGTATACTGTGAAGAGTATTTTTATTAATGGTGCTCCGGTAACGTGGAAAAAGTACAGTGCTTGATAGAGAGAGTTACAATGTTCAGGGACCAACCCTCAATACTTCGGCATAATGAAGTATTTAAGAAAAATTTACAAAAAGATTACAATTAATGCTTGGTTGCCATGACATTCTATTATTAACTTCAAACTAACATAAATGAAATAATGCGATCAAAAGAGATGAATCTGGTGAAGTGATCTAGAAATATGGCAGTTCTCTGGAGGAGAACAGTTACTGAGTGGCCACTATTCAGGTGTTGCGTTAGTGAAGATGACATGTTCTTTTAATCCTGGAATTCACACAAATTATCCCACCACTCCTCATCTAGACTTATACAAGTCTGGTGAACCTTGGTTTCATATTCCAAGTGGTCTTTTGGATTCCCTTTGATTGTTTAGCTTCCACACCAACCCTTAGAGGGTTAGATGTCCAACATTCCTGCCCTTAATTTGAAGGGGTATGCATGAGTCCAAGAAGAGAGCCATAGCACAAAAATGTACAAAACTTTATGGTAGCACTAGGTTGAATATGCTCTTTGAAATGTTTGTATAAGGTGATTGTTTAAGGATGGCCAACAACACTGGAACACTTAGTGCAGTTCTTGAAACTCTTCCAAATATGGTAAGAAGTTAAAATCTTCTCTTAGAGGAAGTGTCCCTAATGCTTTGGAGAGGGAGAACTTCAACCTAGAAAAGGGAGGTCTACAACCTCTAGTCGTTTAAGGATGAACACCAACTCAGGAATGCTCAATGCAATTCCTGGAACTCTTATAGAATAGGCAAGAAGCTGAAGTCTTCTGCTAGAGGAAGTGTCCCCAATTATTTAAAGAGGGAGAATCTCAACTTGGAAAGGAAGGTCTCAAATCGGCATAGATGGTCCAAGGCTGAACATCAACCAAAGGCATGCTCAGGGGCATCTTTGTCTCTGCCTACAACTATGAATCTGGTATGACAGGTTGTGGCTCAGGCTCGCTTGATGTGGCTTTGAAGATGTATATGACCATCACTTCCCCCCTGTCATATACAAGATGGGAATATGGAGAAAACTCAACTATAATATTATTCAATACTTTAGAACAAGTTCTGACGTATGACTGAAATATATTATTGGCTGTTGAAGACCATTGCCAAGAAGCGATCCATCCAAGATGAATCTTTTTTCGTGCAGGCAGATTTTTTTTGAAGCATCTGTTTGAAGAATGAGTGGTTTTATGACAATTCTCACATGGATGAAGATAAAAAAAGTGTTCTTTCATACGGCCAACTTAGTCACAATGTTGGAATTTGATAATTTGTTGTGGCTTCTATGAAAGAGGACCAAAATTTGGAACAACTGAAGGTGAACTGCCATCAAGAAATCTAGCACTATGGAATTGGATGGGCTTTGAGTAATCTAGAATATGAAAGGACACATCCTTTTCCTATCCAAGACCAGTTATGTGCTTTTTATGGAGAAGATCTTCCCAAGTTTTGATGGTGGGCTTGGGAAGTGGAACTTGAACTCCTGCATTTGCATGCAAATCTACTCCTATTGGCTTGTTGGGGCCTGACCCAGGTTCAGAAGTGATTTAACCAAACAAATCCCGAAACTACCAGCCCTTTCGGCAACCATTCGCGGTGCATGGATTGAGGTCTCACACGAGGTAGTATGGGAGGGCGCTGGAACCAAGTTTCCGCACCCTAGGGATGTCTTGATGAAATCTAGGAAGTTCACGAACAGAACCTGCACGCTTGCGCTGCTCCACACAGCCATCTATCCTTCGTAGCTTGTGCAATTTCTTCCGCGCAGCTCTGTAAAGAGTGTAAAGAGGAGCTGTCTAGATCCTTTATCCTTACTGTGCTATTGTTATAGACCTTAGCTTAATTGTGTGGGCCCAATATTCTCATTAATCATTATTCATAACAAGTGTGAGTAATCATAAAACTGTAAAGAGATGCATAAATATAACAGAAGCATAAACACACAATATTTCAGAGTCAACTTATCTTTTATTAATTCTCTGTCCAAGTACAAACCCAACTCTGCCCTGCGCACTCAGCTGCAAGGGTCCGCGCAAACAATTGCGGACTCTAATAGGCCTCCGTGCACTCAGCTGCGAAGGCTCTACCTATCACTACAACCCAATATCTTTAGATCTACTTCTAGCTTCTAATCATGCCTTCGCATCTCTCTATTACTTGTCAAAAACTTAGACCTCCTTTACACTTAGAGCCTCGCTCTATTTATACCATCCCATGGTCCGCAGACCATGGGTAAGATGACACACTTTACATTAAATTACATTATCTTAGGGCGGACAACCCTAGACTTTTGCGCTCCGCGCCCACATTTTTGTAGGGTCTTTACATTATACTTGACCAAAATTCGGGCTTCAAGCCCCAAAAATCTGCTATAGGGGGATCCGCTGCCCAACAACTGTAAAACAGACACTTGATTTGAGTCAACCTCAAGTTCAATTTCTTGTTTCTTATGGGATTTTGTCTCAAATTCGAACGTAGGATTATTCTGAACAAAAATAAGTTCATAATGATGAATACACCATTGTAGCTCATCTTGTTATAGCTATGACTCAAGCTGCAAGAATTCAATTTTGTCTTGTGCATCTTGCAAAGAGGTTTGAATACTAGAGAGAGTGTTCTTGCTAATTTTTACCATATCATGAACAATGGAATGAATGAGGTTATTCAACAACTCTAATGCATCATCAATTTTAGCCATTTTTCTCAACAACTCAAACTTACACTTAAAACACTGATCAAAACTATGAACCAATGAGGAAGAAACAACACTCACTTACAATACGATGCCACTAGAATTGGATTATACAACAAGTTGTAATTGTCTTCAAAACAGTTTGGATCTCTATTTCAATAATGTTTTGTTTGGTTTGAAGTAAATCTTTCGACCAACACCAATTGTTCCAATATAAGCAATGGCAACTTCTGATATAAATATATAATATGATACTAATTTGGGACAACACAAAAAACTAATTTGGGACCTATGCTCTGATACCATGTTAAACACAACAATGGCAAAGATAGGAGATATGAAAGATCAACCTTGAAAACATATATTATTCACAATGATACATATTTATACAAGTCTAGTGACCCTTGGTTTCATATTCCAAGTGGTCTCTTGGACTCCCTTTGACTGTTCAACTTCCACACCAACCCTTAGAGGATTAGATGTCCAACAGTGTCCATATCCCGTTCAATGAAATAGGGATTCTTCCTCCATATGATGATAGGGTTGTTTCCAACTTCACCTTTGATGAGTTAAAGAATAGTATTGTATAGGAAATATCCAGGTACTTCCCCAATGATCATGATCATCCTATTTCCTTAAACACGGAAAAGGTGATTGTGTCGAACACTAGGAAAAATCCTAGAGCAGTTGCTTCGACCAATGCAACTTTTGCAGTGGCCACACAAAAGAATACATATTTCCTAATGAGAAGGAATCATCAATTAGAGAAGTAGTTGGTATTTCAAAGCAACAAATTTATCATCTCATTTCCAAGAATCAATGAATGTCTTCCACTAGTGATAAGTTACAGGAAGCCATACTTGAGGAACTCAAGGCATTGGAAGACACCGTGAAGCAGTTGTATGAGGAGATGATCAATCTACATAAGACATTGACACTCTTGTATTAAGTACAAAAGGGATTGCAGGAGAATGTGAAAGTCCTAAAGATAACTTATGAAGCCATAGATGCAATCAAAGAATGTGGTGCTAAATGTTTGAATTTGCCTACAACGTTGGTTAGGAAAGGAAGGAAGGATGCTGAAATGGATAGAACAGAGATAAGAATGTTTATACAAGTATATGAGCAACTCAATAATTTTGTAACCAACACTTTATCAACATATGGGTGACTATACCATGGATTTGATGCCTTGATGACAATGCAGATACCTTTTCTTGGTGCACTTGGATAAATGAAAAGCAGGAACACTATAAGGAAGGAGATAAAAGAGTTCTTGAATAATATTAGACACATAAACACTCAGGATGAGTTAGAGGTGACATAAGACTTTGTTTTGCAATATGTAGTTGAGCCAACCATGATACATCTTAAGTTAATCATGTTGTGGAACAACATTCAGATAGGCTCAAAGACTATATGTCCAGATCTGTTGGAGGGTAAGATTAGATATAATCTAGACTACTACTAAAGGTTGGATACATAGAAGCATAGTCTAAATATTGGTACAAACATCTTACATTAGAGCTACATGTCAGAATCATCGATTTGCATTTTCCTTACGCTTGAACATGATGTATTAATTTTTTCATATGGATATGGCCACATTTTTGCCAAATGTAATTTTATATTTTGAAAATAATGAGAAAATGTAAAATGTGTGAGTGGAATTCCAAGAGTCACATGAGTAGTGTGAAGAGTCATTAGGCAGTCAAAAGGTCTTAGAGGAGCTCAAAAGCCATATGGAATCTCAAGAGTCATGAGGGAGCTTAAGAGTCACATGGGGAGGTGAAAGGTCACATCACTTGTTATAAATAAACCCTCATAACTCAAGAAAAGGGCTTGGAATTTTAGATTCTTAGCCTTGGATTATCTAGCTTAGCATAGCAGAGAAGAACATTCTTTGGAGGAGCAAGTGGGAGCTTCATGTTCCACTATTGGGGCTAGTGTTTCATCATTTTAATTGTGTATCTTGGAACTTTCACTTGATATTTTGAAGCTCTCACATCCGACACATTTTCATGCATGTATCATGGATGTTGTAAGACTATTATTTTGATATTTAGTGTATATGTTTGTGTTCATATGTACTAAATAAAATGAACTATTTCGTTGGATTTGGGATGCATATTGTTGAATTTTCATTCTTACTCGCTTTCATGATCGTTGTTACTTTGTGATCTGTTTTGCAGGTTATTTAACAATTATTTCTATGCTTGTGTATGACTTTATTAGGATAGAACTATTAATTTTATTCTAAAGGCTCACTCTCTCTTTACTTGTCTATGAAATTACTTTATATAGATTGAAATTTGTGTTTCACAAAGTTAAGTCACTTGCTTATCTCAAAGTGATTTGCATACTCTCTTTTGTTGTTGATTGCAACTAAGGCTAATCTTTAGGATCAATATAATGGTGGCTAGGTTGAATTCCCAGATAGGGATCCTATCCCAAATGATGTGAGGTCTAGTTGGGGCTTCATATCAGGACACCCCCTTGTATGTTGGCATGTTCCAACAACTTCAATAGATTCCTAGGTTTGATAGGGTATTACTGCATTTTTTAAAGAAGTATGGTCAAACAAAGACAAATCTATGAAAATGATTGAATAAGGAAGAATTTTATTTGACTAAATAAGCAACCAAATCATCTGAGGAACTTAAAGAGGCTGTGTGTACAAATCTCGTCTTTATGACACCTGACTTACCAAAAATATTTATTGTGGAGTGTGATGCCTTACGCCATGGAATTGGTGTAGTTTTTTATGAAAAAATGAACACCCCTTGCCTTTGAAAGTAGAAAACTTAAAGGAAAGTGCTTACTCATACCTATCTATGGAAAGGAAATGTTAGCCATACTACATTTAGTTAAGAAATGGTGTCCATACCTAATAGGAAGACACTTTAGAGTAATAATAGATCATGATGGTTTGAAGTACTTCTTGGTGTAAATACTATTTAGAAGGAAACAAAAATGGGTCACAAAGATGTTGGGTTACGACTAGGTGCAAGAAGCAAGGATATTATGGAAACATGATGACAATATATGCAATATCATTCAACAACTAAAAAAGGGCCCTAATGCAATAGAAAAATTTGTTTGGAAAAATGATTTGTTATGGTATCAAGATTGCTTATACTTATGTAATTCTCAGCTCAAACAAAAGGTCCTATTGGAATTACACACTTGTCCTATAAGAGGACATTCAGGGTTCTTGAAGACATACCATAGGATCAAGAAATATTTGTTTTTTGGAAGATATTAAAGCATATGTGAAAACATAAAGGAGACACTATCAAGACCCCATGACTCCTTCATCCATTATCCATACCAATCCAACGTTGGGAATAATTTTCAATGGATTTTATTATAGGTTTACCCAAATTTGAAGGAAAGTGTGTCATTATGGTAGTGGTATATTGAATGACATAGTATGCCCACTTTTGCTCTCTTTCTCCTCCTCTTAAAACAAGTACTATGGAAAAATCTATCATGGAAACAATCCAAAATATACGTGGAATACCTAAGATTATTGTGAGTGATAGAGATCTAATTTTCAATTGGAGATTTTTGGATTGAATTATTTACTTGATTGGGAACTAAATTGGCTCATAGTTCATCTTACCATCCTCAATCTAATGGGAAAATTGAGATTGTGAATAAATGTTTAGAAGGATATCTATATTTCTTTGCATATGATAAACAAGCAAATTGGGTCAAATGATTTCCGTTGGAAGAATGGTGGTACATTGCATTCTTCCATAATTCCTCAAAATTGTCTCCATTTATGGTAGTTTATGGATATCATCCTCCATCCATCGCATCACCCTTGAAAGTGATTATAAAGGCTCAAGTCATAAAGGATCACATCCAATACCAACAAGAGGTTATCAAACTATTGAAGTACAACTTGTTTATGTCACACAATAGGATGAAACAAGAAGAAGATCAACATCAGAGTGAAAGGGAATCTGAATGGGGGGATTGCATATTTGTGAGACTACTATTGAAATTTGGTTTTCATTAATGTCAAACCAAGAAACACCATAAGAAACCTCGATTTAGTTGTCAAAAATTACAAGGAAATTCAAGTCTTTTGAGGTCATTATCAACCTCATTGGATGAGCCTTGTCATGTTGATTCCAATAGTATGTAGCACATAACAAGGCTTCTCACGATTTGGCAGATATGCCCTCTTAAATATTAAATCCCCATTTGGTGGTCAAGAATCCTCAAGGGAGATGCTACAAGACAATTTTATATCATATAAGGAAATTGAATTAAATAAGCCTATATTATTCTAGACAAATTCAAAAGGAGGTGAATATTTCTTCACAAATAATTTATCAAAATTTAAATTTGAATGGTCCTAAAGTTAGTGGGAATTTTTGGCTCCAAATTATAATTTGAAATTGAAATTTGAAATTTGAAATCAAAATTTATTTTTTCCCTCCCTCAAGTCAACTTCCCTCCTCCCTAAAATTCGGCTCCCTAAATGGTACCCATTCATGATCTATAAAAAAGGCACTCATATAATCACAAAGGCATGGTTCTCAATGTTGGTCTAAAGGCAAGTTAGTTTTGTGATCATCTATGGCTGGGAGTAATCTTGCACATCCAAAGTATAAGTTGAAGCTTTGAATATTCTTGGGCGTATCATTTTATCACTTTGGACTATGGCTATTCGCTAGGATATTTGAGTGAATATTGAACTTATTTTCCCTCCTCTGAGGCATATCAACACTTCTGAAGTTGGATTGAGGGTTACATGCAAAGAGATTTGTTCGATCCTTGAAGGTAGATCATTCATCCTTGTTTATATCTTAATTTAAGCCAAACCAATGTCCATTTCCAAGACTATATTTGGATATTCACATATCTTCAATTGGTCTGATCTAGGGCACACATCAAATGAACTTCTTCTAAACTTTCTTCATCACTATTAAGGGCATATACAAGGCATAATTTTGAGAGTAGTGAAACTCCTTTTGAAAAATATTTCAGCCCCTGTTAGGATACAACAAGGTCTAAATAAAATTGTATTGGAGCCTAGTTTCTGAGGTTGATTCAGGGTCAAAGTTTGAAGGACTTGAGTTAGGGTTTAATAATTATTTGGCTCTTATATTTAAGTTTCTAGCACACAGATGTAACACCCCACCCCACATTCACCCTCTTTTACAAGCTCACCGAGGTAAACATGAGCTGAGAGTTACTATAGATGACCCAACCTCTAAGTTCTAGTTATGGAAGTGGGGTCCACATATCCAAACTTGATGCAATCTTCTAGGGATTCATGATAACCCAAACATCAAACAAATCTCAATGGTGATCTATCCCTGAGTGTGAACCATATTTTTCACCCATTTTACCTTCCAACTACATGCATGAAGGCTTGTGCATGTGGCTAAAAGGCTCCAACCACACACACAACTCACCCTCCATGCGGCTAGAAAAAAATTTCGGGATATGAGAGTGTGGCCAGAAGCCCTGATTTAGATTTTAAGGGCTAGCCTCTAGCCAACTACCCAGAACTACCCATAAATATATCATCCAACTACAAGAATTCTCATTTCCTGGTTATACACAGAACAAAGAAAGAAATAATTCACACAGAGATCTAATTAGTTGGCTGAAAACCTGGAGATTTTGGGTGGAGCTTTGGTTCTAGGGTTTCATTATGCAAGGGACTGAGGGCAACATGCACCCATGGAGACACAAGGAGGAGGGAGCTCTGCTCCCTCTTATAATAATATGTTAGCAAACAGAAGGATGAGGAGGGAAAAAGAACAAATCTCCACAACCCTTGGAGATCAAGACAAAAAAAAACTGAAACACAGAAGGTGAAAGGCATCAAAACCCATACAGAGCAAGGGACCCATGAAGAAGACGGTCAGAAGGAAAAAGAGGAAGATAGAGGTTAGGGGTCAAAGAATAGAGCCAAGATTGGGCCCTGTAAACCCAAAACCATTAGTAAACCTCAGGTTATTTTGAATGATCCAGCCCTGCAAGCACACAGGGATCACATGGAAAACTATGCCATCATATGCAAATTTATGGGAATCTGACCATTAGAGAAAGCATTGTACACCTCGATAAAATACAACTGGAAACCGAAAGGAGAGTTAAATATACGTCTTGGATCCAAAGGTTTTTTTACTGGGGTGTTCACGAACATGGAAGACAGAGACAAGATTTTTGAAGGAGGTCCATATTTCTTTGTAGCTGTTGGTCTCTATATGTGGCCATGGACAATGAACTTTGTGCCAAAACGAGAAACCTTCACTTTGGTACCGGTATGGATTAGACTATACTCCTTACCTTTAGATTATTGGATGCCAAAATCTTTAAAAGCTATAGGCAATAAATTAGGTCATTTCTTAAAAATCTTAGAGGAAACTCTACGGGGAAAATATGCATCCTATGCTCGTATATGTGTGGAGATGGACCTATCAAGAGCTCTTCTAGATGAGGTAATTCTAGAAGTCTATGATGAGGAATGGGTTCAAACAGTTGACTATGAACATATCCCATTCAGATGTCACACGTGTCATGAGCATGAGTACCTATCTAGAGACTGTCCTCTTAATAGAAAGGAGGAAAACCTAAATACTAGGAAAGGGAAAGACCAGATAGGTTTCACCATAGGAGAAGGAAGAGGAAAAGGAGGGGGAAGGAAGACACAAAAGAACCCCATTGGGAATGAAAAGACTAAAAGCTACAACAGGTTTGAGATCTTAGGAGAACAAGAGGCAGATAGAGGGGATCAAGAGAGTACAGAGAAGAAGACAAGGGGGAAAGAAAGAGGGACCAGCATGGAGTGCACTCAGGAACATAATGAACACACAATGGATCCTTTGAGTAACATGGAAATAGAAAAATACTAGGAAATTTCTCAAAGTGGAAGCGACATAGAGGATCAAGACTTATAGGAGATCCTAGAAAGGGAAAACCTAGAGCTGGAAAAGTTTGTAGAATGGAATAAACTCCATCCCTCAAGAGGAAGTGGACAAGGTCCAACAGATATTCCTGAACAAGTCAAACCAAACAGCTGCAGGAATCAAAAGGGGACATGACAACCAGGAAAACAAAGGGACTTCCTCAATAGGATTAATATCAAGAAAACTAACAAAGAATCCAGGCAAGAGGAGGGGAAGAAAAAGACGAAAATAAATACTACTAGAGTGTGGCAAACTCATGACTGACTCAGGAAGGGTGAAAGAGCTTTCTAGTTACTCCTTTAAAACTCCATCTCAATGAAAATACCTGGAACATTAGAGGACTTAGGAGCAGAAGAAAACAAAGGAATCTAGGCAAAAGAATGAAAGAGGAAAAACCTGACATAGTATTCATATAGGAAACAAAATGCTCTATGGAGAGGATCTGTGAAAAACACATCAAATGGTGAAATAGATATGAATACCTTGAAGTCAAGGCAAATAAATCTGCTGGGGGCATTCTCACTCTATGGGATCCACAAAAAATTGGTGTAATTGATGCGGAGGCATCCAGACATCACCTTTCACTGATTTTCCAATTGGTGGGTGATAGACAATGTTATATGATCACCAATGTCTATGGTCCACAGCTAATGGAGGAAAAACTTTGACTCCTCACAACACTAGAGGATATGAAGAAGAGATACCCAACTTTACCCTGGATTCTTGGAGGAGATTTTAACATAACAAAATCACTCATGAGAAGAAAGGAGGAACTAGAACACTTGTCAGAGACTCAATTGCCTTCCAGAACTTCATCACCAATATGAAATTAGTTGATATGGAAACAAGCAATGGAATCTTCACTTGGAATAACAAAAGAGGGGGACCTACCCAAGTAGCCTCAAAATTGGACAGATTTATTGTTTCAGAGGAACTTCTTCTCAGGGGAGGCAACATTTCTGCACTCATTCTACCTTTTGGAGGTTCAGATCACTAGCCTATCCAATTGGAAGCTTCCCTCTTTGGCAAACCAAGGAACACCCCCTTCAGGTTTGAGAACACTTGGCTCACACATTTATATTTCCTCACAAACATTGAAGAATGGTGGAAGGAAGAGCTTCACCTACAAGGTATAAAAATGTTCCTTCCACATAGCAGGCTCACACACATTAAAAGTAGATTGAAAGAGTGGAATGAAAAAGAATTTGGTAACATATTCAAAGCTAAGGAAGATGTGGAAAAGAAACTAAAGGAAATAAACCAGATTCTTATCACTGAAGGCTACACAAAAGAAAGGAAATAGATGGCAGATTCACTCTAGCAGGGATGGGACAATAGATGCCTTCAAGAGGAAATATTATGGAGACAGAAATCCAGAGTACAATGGATTAAAGAAGGGGATAGAAACACAAAATTATTTCGCAGATCCACCATAGCTCACAGAAACAACAATAGAATTGTGAAACTCATAGACCAAAATGGAATAGAGAGAAACACTCATGAAGAGATCGAGAAGGTTCTACTCCAGCATTTTTAGAAAATTGCTGAGGAAATCTCAGAAGATAGATACCAGTCCATGAAAAGATTTACTCAGTACATCCCTAAATTGGTCACTAGAGAAGATAATTTCAACCTCAACAGACCAATAATAGAGGAAGAAGTAGAGGAAGCCATGAAAGAGATGCAAAATGGGAAAGCACAAGGCCTAGATGGCTTTAATGTAGAATTTTTCAACGCTTGTTGGAGGATAGTGAAAGAGGACATCCTGGAGGTAGTGGAACACTCTCGAATATCCAAGACAGTCTTAAGGCACTCAACGAATCTTTCATAGTCTTAATCCCCAAACAGGAAAAATCCACCTCTCTAGACAAATTTAGACCTATAGCATTATGCAATGTGATATACAAAATTATATCCAAATTCATTTTCAATCGGCTCAAACCACTCCTCCCAACCCTAGCTTCAGAGGAACAAACATGCTATGTGGAAGGAAGGCAAATTCTAGATATTATAATTCAAGCTCATGAAATGGTTCATTCACTAATTACCAACAAATAGCCAGGAATGATTATGTAGATGGACATAGCAAAGGCATATGAAAATCTTAGCTGGTCTTACATAAGAGCAATATTAAAAGCCTATGGCTTTGATCACAATTGGATTAAATGGGTTATGGTGCTAGTTACAACTACCAGCTATTCAATTCTTCTCAATGTCTCTCCTTCAAGAACCTTCAATCCTTCTAGAGGTCTCAGGCAAGGAGATCCTCTTTCTAATTTCCTTTTCATTCTGATGATTGAAGTGTTAGGGAGAGCTATCAGAACTACTAAGGAGGAAGGGAGAATTCAGGGTCCAAGACTTACTCAAGGTGGGGACACATGACACATCAACAATTTATGGATGATACCATGCTTCAAGGCACACCCACTGTCAAGGAAGCCAAAGCATTCAAATAGATTCTGAGTGAGTTAGCTAGGGCAACAGGCACAGAGGTAAGTCTTATTAAATCAAATATTTTCTTTTTCAATATGGATATTTCAATACAAAGAAATATTTCCAGAATTTTGGGCTTTCAAAGGGAGTCACTGCCTACAAAGTACCTGGGAGTTCCTCACTGACAAACTGCTTCACAAAGATATATGGGAACCTGTTCTTAATAAGCTAAAAGGCAAGATTAGCAAATGGAAAAATAGAGCACTAAATCTAGCAGGGAGACTGGTTCTCACTAAGGCTATCCTCCAAAGTATCCCTATCTATATGCTATCTGCCATTCCAGCACCAACCGATGTAGTTACTAATATAAGAAAAATTCAAAGAGACTTTCTCTGGGGGAAAGTTGAAGAAAAGAAGAAATGGGCCCTTGTGGCATGGGATAGAGAGTTTAAACCTAAGTCCCATGGTGGTTTGGGTCTACATGACTCACGAATTCTTAATAGAGTTCTTGGAGCCAAAATATGGTGGAGATGGCTAAAAGAAATACAAGCCCCTTGGTCAAAACTTTGGAAGCAAAAATATGCTAGTGAATGGCAGGAGAAGAATCTAATTAGAATGATAGGACAGGTAAAAGGTTCTGCAATTTGGAATAGGGCATGGGAGAACAGGGCCCTAGTCAAAAACCATAGTTTCTGGGAGATTAGGAATGGACACCTGGCTTGGTTCTGGGAGGATAATTGGCAGTAGGAGGACAATCTCCAAAGTGAAGAATTAGCAGACATTCACACTGATACCATCAAAAAAGGACTAAGGTGGGTAAGTGACTACTGGGACCAATCAAGGAACAATGGAAAATGGAGAACATGGAAACTTCTAGATTACAGAGAAATGGGTATGCTGCATACTCAAGCTATAGCCCTTAAAGGTCTTTTAGACAAGAGACAAATCTTAAACTCAGACTTGGATGATCAACTAAGATGGGGAAAGAACAAGTTAGGTCTCTTCAACCTCAAGGAAGCCAAAAGGATAGATGGAGGGTTTAACCATTCAAACATAGATAAGACGTGGAAAGAAATGTGGGAAAATCCTCATTGGATGAAAATCAAATTGTTCAAATGGCTGGTTCACCAGGGCAAGATTTTGACATGGGATAACCTTAAAAAAAGAGGCTTTGTTGGCCCCTCAAGATGTCACTTATGTAGACAATAGGAAGAAACTACAAATCATCTCATGAATAGATGCACTTTCACCACATCACTTTGGAATTGGGTTGGAGAAGTCCTTGAGCAGACAAACAGAGATGCTAATGACATCATCACTACTTTGAAGAATTGGAGGAAAAATTCTCGGATAATGAGATCATAAAATCCACCTGGATGCTGACCCTAGGATTCTTAATCTAGAATGTTTGGAAGGAGCGCGAAAATAGGATTTTCAAGGAGAAAGTGAGTCCGGTGAGCAACATCCTCAAACTAGTCCTTAAACAACTCAAAGAAACTGTGCATATCCTGGGAGGAGTAGCTATAGGTAAACCCATTGAACAAAGAGAGGCCAGAATATTGGAGAGTTAGAGCTCAAGGTTAGTCCACCTCAGGGTTCTATGCAGACTATCAAGAAAACCTCAATAGAAAAGTCTTCTTGGCAACCCCCTTCTCATGGTTTTTTAAAATTCAACATAGACAGGGCTTTAAAAGGGAATCCAGGAGAAGATGATTATGGATGGGTTTTGAGGGATGTGGAAGGAAAAATACAGGTCATCTTCCACAGTTATCTCAGCAAGGCAACTAAAAATATGGTTGAGCTCATGGCGATGGAATTATGCTTGGAAATACTGCTCAAGTTCAACATACAAAATGTCATCATTGAGGCTGATTCAGAACTAGTCATTAACTTAGTAAAGAGGATAAATGATGGCATTGCACCTGAGAAAATCTCAGATCATTGGCGGCTTCTGCAAGTCTACCAAAGAATCCAAGCACACCTAAGAATGCTCAGAACCCTCAGGTTGGTGCATGTTCATAGGGAAGCCAAAAAAGTGGCGGACTGGCTTGCCAATGAGGGGGTACGAAATAAGCATATCGATTTCTGTGGCTAGTGGGAGGAGATAAAAGATGATAGGTTGAAGGAGGGATGTTCATCCAGGGCCCTCAGTGACTGAAAACAACATTAGGAAAATCGAGAGACAATATTTGCTGACACAGAGCCACAGTGACGGGGTCCAGTTATTCTAGTTTCATCATGAAGTGTTTTGACATAAGTGAGATCCTTTTTAGGTTACAGGTCTATGTCGACCTCACTAACGCGGGTAATGGAAAACTAGATGTCTCAGAGGGACGGCTAGATGGAGGGATCTTCATCTCCCTTTGGCCCATGAGTCGGAACCCCAAATTTTCTCGGTAATCACAAAACCCCAACTTTTATTCCTTCAAACAGCTTTACTTCCCTTGTGGTGGTTTCCGGTATATCGCAAGATCATCAAGATGGAAGCGGTTTTTGTCATTTGGGAGAGATTCCACTCACCACGCGACACGTGGCTAAGGGTGGGGTGGAATTACTACCTTCATCACGTGCTAACTATCGGTGCTCTTAGCCCGTGCAATATGATCTGTAACCATTGGATCTAGTGAGGATAATCTATGGCCAAGATTTTGCGTGCAAGTTGGTGGGTCCACAACAAGGGTTATGGTT
>APFE030210054.1:0-50516 GCA_000404065.3 Pinus taeda
TAAGAACACCTAATGTAATGATCTGGGTTGTTTTATGGTGAAAATGAGGCAAAAGATAAGGAAAGATAAGGGAAGATTGAGGAAAACGGTAGATAAGTAGGTGTAAAGTGGAGGCTCTACACAAATCTATTTCTAAACAACTTTTTTTTTCCACTTCTTCCATTATTGTTACTCCAATAATGGTTAGACTTAGGGCTTAGAGGTTTCCTTTCTTCTCATTGAGTCAACCCTCTAAAATACAATGAACTAGGCATAATTGACTAGCCCACTTGGCTACTAGTTTAGTCCTTCCAATTTTACACATCATTAGACCCAATACATGAGGCCTTTTACCAAACTTGTTTTCCTTTAGAAATGATGGACTTAGGGATCTTTTAAAAATCACCTGACAACCCTCCAACTATACTTGGACTTCCCTACAATTTTGTCCCAATACTAGACTACTTCTTTCCCTACATCCTGCACTACTTCCTGTAAGTCTTCCCATCTTGCAAATTTTCCCACTTTTCATTCTTCTTATCACTCTAGAAGTATGCTCCTAGCATACCAAAACCTCTCTAAATATGTGATAATTTAACTACTTTTACCATTAACCTTAGAGCTTTTAGATCTACCCATCTGTAGTTAGAATCATAATTGATATAGGGCATTAAATATCTCCCCTCTTTTTTCCAATTTGACTCCTCAATTTGCACATATCTAGGCATAAATCATGTTTTTTTTCCAAACCCTCAAACACACCTCATTAATATAGCTCCTTTCCTTCATTATGCGAGCCTTACTGTCTATCCAATATGAGGACCATACTACTCACAGCAAAGAGTTGTCAAATGTTCCTTCACACACGGTCTCAGCCTCCACTTTATTCAATGTTATTTTGCATCCGTACGCAGATATACATAAATATTCTTTAGGACAACACATCATGAATGCCCCCTAAACTATGGCCTATCAAAACTATTGTCCAAGACTTCTTGGACAACCCTGCAACCTTTGCCACCTTCTCCTTGAGAACGTTGTCAATTAACCTTCAAGCAAACCTGGTTATAGGTATATGCCTTAGTTTAATTCTAGTCCTACTACATTTCTCTATGTCTCAAATACTAGGGTTACCTCAGACCTGGGATACCCTTCTTCCAGCGATATAATAGCTGCGCTGGTCCTCTAACGCATGTGACCTTACTCTAGCTTCTCTCTAATGCTCATGAAATTCCAAAATGGTCTCATTTCAGGTATTTTGGCCCTCTAAAAATGTACCAAAGTTGCAGTTAGATAACAAAAGCACCTCTTTTATTAGCCTTGAATGCTCGACCCTCTTCATAATGCTCTTCCTCTACTTAGATGCAAAAAATTCCCACTAAAACCATTTCCAAAATTGGTCAACCTCCTCCTCAAAATTAAACCTAAAGATGAGACAAATCACTCTACCAAAACCCTTCTTTTCCTTCTTATCATCTCAAATTATTGAGGAATGTGTCCTCCATGGATTAGTCATGACTTGAGAATAATTTCCCTTATAGGTTTAGCTCACAACCATTTCATTGTATCCCTCCTCAACCCTTAAGCTCAGTCTCCTCTAAGCTGCATCTCGACATCCCACCTTCATTAAATGAGCTTCCTCTCACTTGATGTATCTAGCCTTGATCCTTACACCTACTTAAATAACCTGTTACTTAGGATTATTAAGAACCCCTTAGAACTTAGGGGTTGTGATCCTCTAGACCTTAGGAATTATTTTTTCCTTTTAATTTTATTTTTAATTCCTTATTTAGGTTTAAAACCCCCTTCATGGTTCTAAATCCCCTTCCCTTGGGTTCCTTTCCCACAAATCCTTTGTGACCAAACTCACACAAACCCAAATATAGGCTTGTGGAGTACCTCACAAGCTAAACAATTCAACGAAGACACACTCCAAAGTGATGGCAACACACTATGAAACCACTAATATCACAATACAAACTCATGATCCAATCTACAAGCCAACTAGTGTGAGAATAATTGAGGATAAAAAATCCATTGCATAAGCGATATTTTTAACCAAAAAAAACTAGTAAAGAAAGAGGCCCAATAGAGTTTTAAATTACCAAGTGAGAGGCGTGCTCCAGTACCTACATGTAGGGTGTGATGGTCCTCTAATAAAATGCAACCGAGGTAGGCAGTGATGCTCCTCTCCCTCTTTGTCTTCATTGCGCTGCATAACTAATCTTTGAGCCAACAAATCTAGACTTATCAGTGGTCCAACAGGCATCCAAACATTCCTTCATTTCTATATACAAATCAACTCCTATCTATTCGCCCTGATATTTCAAGAAATCAATAGTAGTTTTCCAGAACTTATAAGGAGTGAGGGCTTTCCCAGGAAAAAAGATTTCTTGGTTGTTCCTCACCCTTCCTTAGTGAAACTCGTCTAGCCTTGCATATTTCCATATCTTTAAGCATCATATATGATTACATGCATGGGGTGGCCACAATGCCCCTTGTCTTTAACACCCTACAGTAAGTCTTTTCCCATGGTGGTGGGCACTATTAACCCTACCATAGCCATCCTTAATCCTCACCCTGGTTGCGGAGTTCTAATATCCATTCTTTGCCCCTCATGTAGAAATGGGCTTGTCCTCTTCTAAGATATTAGGGTATAAAGCCTCTTCTATTAGGGTCTAAATCCCCTTATCTTCATGTGTCTAAAGCACCTTCTCTCAGAATTTTTTCCCACAAATCCTTTTTTTGACAAAACTCATACAAACCCATATCTACGATTATGGAGTACCTCCCAAGCTACACAATTAAACAAAGACACTCCCCAAAGCAATGACAACAACACTATGAAAACACTGATATCACAATACAGACTTATGATCCAGTATAGGAGCTTACTAATGTCGTCATTCAGGATTAAAAAAACCATTGCACAAATGAGCCCTTTAACCAAAATAAAACTAGTAAACCAAGAAGCCCAATAGAGTTTTGAATTACCGAGTGAGAGTCGTGCTCTAGTATTTGCATGAAGGTTGTGATAGTCCTCCAATGAAATGCAGGCGAGGTAGGCAGTGACAACTCTCTGCTTCTTTGTCTTGAGTGCACTCCAGAACTCATCTTTGAGCCTAAAAATCTAGACTTATCAGTGGTCCAACAAGCCTGCAAGCATTCCATTGTTACTAGATACAAATTAACTTGCATCTATCTGCTCTGATATTTCAAGGAATCAACACTAGTTTTCCAGAACTTATGACGAGCAGGGACTTTCCAAGGAAAAGACTTTGTTGCTTTCTCCTCACCCTTCCTTAGTTAAACTTGTCTCGCTTCTATTTTTCCAAATCTTGATGTGTCTTATGTGATTGCATCCATGGGGTGGCCACACAACCTCTTGTCTTTAATGCCCCATAGTAAGTCTTGTCTCATGGTGGTGTGCACTATTGACCCTACCACCACCATCCTTAATCCCCACCCCAATTGTGGAGTTCTAATATCCATTCCTTGTGCGTCTTGTAGAAATGGGCTTGTCCTTTTCCAATATTTTAAGGAGTTCCCTAAGATCTTCCATTTGTGAATTTGTGGGCCAACTTCTTTCAAGGCATATTCCGTGATCATTACAACCCCAATTAGCTAAGAAGTTAGTTGCTTGGCTACTCGTTCTTTTGGTATGGCATAACATAACATAGTTGAGAAATTGGACGAGTGTGAGGATTCTAGTTAGTGAGCGTCCAACTCCTAGAGAGTTTCTTAATGGGGGTTCCTTGGATTATTATCTAGGCCATATGAATCACCAATTGAGACTCCCCATCAATATGGATCTTCATGAACCTAGTGGAGAGAGCATGTTTAAGGCCTTGTTCTAAGGCATATAATTCAACCCCATTGTTACTAGCTATCCCTTAGTCAACTACATAGATTTTATGGATGTAGCTTCTCCAATCTCTAATGATTCTTTCACACCTGCTAGGCCAAGATTTCATTTCAAAACTCCATTAAAATTGAACTTCATAATGCTTTGGGGAGGAGGCGAGTAAGAAAATGGAAAATAAGTTTGAGGCAGAGGGGGTTCCAAAGAAGTGGGGGAAATCATGCTTTAGGATAATTCAAGCTTATTCAAAATGAAACCTTCGTGGGGTTGTGTTTTCCAATCATATTCATTCCAAGCATGTGCCAAGATGGTTTCACTAATACATTACTTGATCAAAAGCCATGTTCTTTCCATGGCCACTTCTCATCTTTGAATATTCGTCTATTCCTCTCCTTCAAAATGACTCACTTATAAATTGTTTTTTGGTTATTAAAAATTTGATAAAAACTTAATTATTAAATTTATATATTCTTAAGATCGTAGCTAAATCTATTTTTACATTTAAAATACAATTTTAAAATTAAAAAACTAACCCAAAAATTTACTATGACTAATTTTTTTTATGATTGTAAATTAAATTTTTTATTTTATTAAAAATGGAGAAAATTTTAATTTTAAATTATTAAACTTACACCATCTTAATATAATAAACTATCCGTCTATTTTTAGATTTAAAAATAATTTTTCCTTCTTAAAAATTAACTAAAAACTCTAACCAAAAGAGATCATTTCCCACTAATGTGCTTAGTGCCGGCCAGTGCATATGTCATTTTTCATGCTTAGTGCCCGTCCATGCATATTATATTTCCAAAAGACAGTTCATAATGTCGATTTTGTCGTAGATTCTGTGCGCAGTAGCCAGAGTAATAGTTTCAAGAAGACATCAGAGGAGCTAATTTTTTCATAAGGGCTCATTTCCATGAGGCTGCTTTAAGCGTTTGTCGGCAAAGAATTTATGATATTTAATATTTATCAGTTTTTTATTTTGTCAATTCGCACTAGGTCGGTTTGATATTTCATTGGGAGTTATACAATATCGGGAGTTTAGGTTCTTGGACACAAACTCTCTTTGTGAGTATTATATAATTTCATTGTTTGAAATCTTAAACTTTAAAGAGGAATATAGGTATACATTATCAACAACAATTTCAATTCCAATTCGTTGGTTACTTCGGGTCAATGGAATAGATAATTGTTGCTTAAAACAACGAAAATATGGTTAACCGCAATCCATATAATTATATATATTTGTTATAAGTGGAATTTCCAGCAAGCACATGGAATGAAATGTTATGAGTGGAGTAGCGTTCAATGGTAAAGGTTGTGGACATAGGTCGCAGCTTAAGTTGGCTGTCATTAGTTATATATAAAAATATAATATTAGAATAGAAATGAGATTTTTATTGTCTTATATTTTGTTTTTTTTACGTGACTGTCATTGATTATATAGAAAAATATAAATGAGTTGTTTAATATATATTGTTAATTATATATATATATAGATAGATATAATCGTGTGATATAATTGGTTTTAAATTATAATTTTTAGTTAGTAAAATTAGTTTTTAAGTGGTACGTTTTCGAAATTTTTTGTGTCTAATTTTTCTAGAATTGGTAAGGATTTATTGAGATCACAAGTTTGATGGATTAACTCTTTATAAACCATGAATCCATATAGGCACTAGAGAAACCAATTTAACTTTCCACTCATAAATCCACCAAAAACTTCAAAATGCCACACTTAAATACTATAAATGGTATGTTTAAATGCATATATACATTCAAAAACTTGTGACTAAAATATGAAACTTTAACAATTATTTGTTTAGATTTGTAACAAAATTGACCCAAAAGCTTATCTAGAAGAAAACTAAAACTTATAATAGTTAGACTATGCTTTATTGTACTATTGTACTTAGTATAAACTTAGTATATTAATTTTTCTAAGTTTTTAATATTAGTTGCATGTGTAGAAGTAGGTGACACAGTGTTGTGTTATGGTACTCCATGATAAAAGAACATTGATTTAAAATTTTATAGACACAAATCCAATCATGAATATAGGTGGCTGATATGTTTGTCATGCTTAGTTTGTCAAGTCATTATTTATTCTGACCCATGAAAAGAAAAAATTAAACAAAAAAACCTATATATTTTATACATTAGAAGCTTAGTGTAACTAATATACAAAATGATTTTTTCGGAGGAATCCTTCAATACAAATTTTAGTAAAATTGTGATTTATTATTGGTTAAAATACACATTTAAATCCATCAATTGATTCAACACCATAAAAAAAGTCCTTAAAACACAAGATTTGTTTACACTTGTATGACATTGTTTCATCATAACGTACAAAAAAAATCTCGTTATGAATATTAAATCTTGCACATAACTAGAGATTTTATTATTGAATATAATGACCATCATACCATAACTATAGGCCAATGCATTAGATGAGAGATTGAATAATCATCAATGATATGACAAGGCCATGAAATGACAAGGTTTCCAATGTAAACATATAAACCCGTTGCCATAACAAGTAAACCATATTAATGTAAGAGCAATAAAACTTATGAAACAAAAATATGAATACCATTGAATTTGGAATGAAACCTTTCACATATGTTAAATAGTTAAATATTATATTAAGGTTTGAAACCCATATAATTCATCTAACCCAATAAAATGTAAACAAAAGCATGGCTTGCACACAATGTGAAACAAAAGTAAAAGTATTAAAATGAAGGTATATACATAAACCATAATGGAGATTTTGATAAGAACATTATGACTGGGTTAAATACATAGGTCAAGTTCTTATTGAAATAGAAAAGAGTATGCAATCTTATGTAACAAAAACAACCAATAACTCAAGTAAATAAATTAAAGATAAGTATTTAATTTGGTTGGAGCAAGTCAACACTATTAAAAAAGGTAATCTTTAGAATCCAGATTGAAATAAATAAGTCAAACCCTCATCAATACTTGAATTCAAAGCTAATTGTAAAAATTGAAAGAAAGCACACAAATCAAAAGAGGGGCCCATATCATTTTGAAAATGAGAGTGGAGTGAGTTGGGTAGCCAACAATCCCCCATAAATGCATTTTTACCTAATCATTGGCTTAAATATTATATATTTCGACCGCAACTATGCACTAGAATGTCTCTTTAGTTCCGAGTCTACTCATACTTCTACCCACATGACACCATAGCCCAAAAGTGGTAGTGTGGAGGGATTCATGGCCTCTTATTTTTATGGGTTGAATCAACCCATGTGCATTAACCCTAACCCAAACCCAATTCTTTATTCTATCCCTAGTCCTTCCCTCAACTCCTACCTTCATACAACCGTCATCCTCCTTCATCCTCTACATAAACCCCCATTCCTTCTTTCTCATCAAATTCCTCATAGCCAGTTGACTTTGTTCCTTCTCCTATGAAGTTTATTTTTCTTGGAATCCATCCCAACATCTCTCCTCCTCATAACAAACACAACTCCAATAATTAACCGTCAATTGACATCATTTTTTGTTTGGTGGCCCTTGACCCTCTACCTAAAACCTACTTTAAAATGGATTTAATTTCACTCTTGTTCATAAAAAAAATCTCTTTGAAGATATGCTTTCTTCCATTAATTAATCCTCACCACTCATGAAGTCTTGGAAATTCCACAAGAGTGAGAGAATTCATAGACACTCCCAACCTTCTAATCTAATATTGTCCAAAGTGAAATTTCTCTCCATCGTTAACTAAATGATAACCCAACATTATTCTTCTTAAATATGATAAAGGAAATTCTGCCATCTTCATGAATACTTTCGAATATGAATTTAAGAAAACAATCTTTATTCCTCCTCCTACTACAAACTGCTTTCAAAAAACCCCATTAACACCATTACAAATATTGTTACTAGCCAGTACATCCTCTGTTATATATCCCCATATTAAAAATCATATTATCCTTATCTCCCTCAAAACACCCAAGATACATGGCTAGTAAAATATCCATAAAAAAGACATTCCTTACAACCCATAGTTAGTTCCATAGGAGTCCCCATTCATTCGTTTTCTCACTTATTGGTTGATAAATTTTAAACTTTGTAAGGAATACACCCTACTTCATCAAAGATTCGTCCCTCTTCAACTAATAATATTCACATCGATTAGGAAACCAGTACGGTTTTCTTTGATGTTGTTTCTTTATTCACAAAAATCCATGTTCCTGAAGCCATTGAGCTTATCTCAAAGCCTGTTGATGCCAATACACTACATCTCATTAAAATTTATCTTTATTCCACTTTATTTTCTCTCAACGATATCTATTATGAAAAAATTGAAGGAACCATGATGGGGTCCTCATTATTCCCCGTAGTCACCAACATATTCATGGAACACTTTGAAACTAATTCCCTTAAATATTAACATCTAAATCCTAAAGCTTGGTATTTCTTTGTTGATTTGATGTTCATTATCTAGACTCATAGGACTTCCTCTCTCTATTCTTTCCTCAACAACCTCTCACCACATATTCAATTTATGGTGGAGTTAGAGAAGGATTTGTATTTATCCTTTCTAGATGTTCTGGTTTCCTGTCTTCCCAATGGATCTCTATCCCACCAAGTGTACTAGAGGAAGATCCACACTGATAAATACCTTCATGTCCATTCTCACAACCATCATTCTCAAAATTCAGCTATCTTAAAGGATCACTTTACCAAATCCCTTTGAATTGCAAATCCCCAATTCTCGGCCAAGGAAAAAACACACTTAACTAAATATTTAATAAGCAATGGTTACTCTAAATCCTCGATTAACAATTTTTTTTCCTTAGTCTATCATCCAAACTCTAGATGGCCTCCTTCTTCACCACCTCACAATCTCATTTCTCTTTTATATATCAAAGGTACCATTGGTCATATCTCCAAAATATCGACTAAAAGGCATATAAAAATTAATTTTAAACCTTATAAAACTTTGAAACAAATTATTACCTTTTTGAAGAATAAATATAATATAATATTGAACAAATAAATTCACCAAAATCCATGCTCAAGTGGAAAATCATACAAGTGCAAAATTACGAGATATTTTAAGGCCCATCTCAAGGAAAAATAACTGACATGGACGACAATCACATCTCAAAATATCCTATTTCCCAACACCCATTTAAATGTAAACATCTAATCTTCTTTGAACAAACAAAAATTCTATCTTTCACACTTTTTCTACACCTCTACGATCATCAAGGAGTCCTTAAAATTGAAAAACACCTTAATAATTTTAATAGGGAAGATTACTCTAGAAATAACCAATATTGGAAAGCCTAGTATTCAGTACCTTAATCAATAGTCTTTTCTCTGGTTTGGGTTTCTCTTCTCATTTTGCTTCCACTTTTCTCTCCTCCCCTTTGATCTCACTTCTTCTCCCTCCCCTAGTCCCTTCTTTCTATCCACCACTAACCTCCCCTTTCTCTCCTTTTCCCTCCAAATTCTCCTTGAGATTATCTCTATACCATTTTTTTTCTTCTTCTTTTCCCTTTCTCTCCTTTTTAAACTAATTTTGGCACTTAATAAATTAATTATTTTTCCTCCAAACCCTCTTTCTTTCTTAATATTGATCCCTATTTTTTTTTTGTAAATTCAATTCCATTAGTTCCAAAAAATAATTTTACGTCATGATACGAGAGTATCAACAAACTTTTTATACATTTCCAATGTTACATACTAGATTAACTTGTGGTTTTCTCTTTTCCTTCTTACATCGGTCCAACTTACAATGCTATAAATCACAACTGAAGATGGATTTGTATGGTCATTATTTTGAGAAAGCTCCATAGTGATTGAATCTAACCTAATAATTATTTATTTCTCATGTCTGAGTGTTGAGACTCATGGGTGCAATTTTTCTAGTTGATTGCGTGAATGATCATCATTGCTTCCCTTTGATTGAGCTTTTCCAACATGTTCCCCTCTATTAAGGGATGAGATGATGCCACTAAGGGTTGATCAATATCTAGATAAGTTGACTTTTCACGAGATGACTTCTATTGCTAAGAGAAGTCCTTCTTTTGACATACAAATTTCCTATTGCTTGTATCAACCTTTGGATATTTTCATCCATGACTAGTTTTCTTTGGCCATTGGGTGTCAAATTCCCCTTTTGAACAAGGATAAGAATTTTGAAGGTGCTTAGGCTATTGACAAATTCTACACCTAAAAGTAGTGTTATGATAATCCAATGGTTGATGATATTGTTTTGCCTTACACATGAGGATGTTCTTTTCCTTCTAATAATCCTTTAGTGAGATCCACTTCAATGCATATTCAGGTAAATATGATGATACATATCTTTCATTGTCTAGTTTAGTGAGGCAATCATTGAATCTCCAACCTCTTATAGGATCTCTAGCGAGATCTAGTGGAGAGGTATATTTGGGAGCCTTACCCAAAGTGGAGTGGCCAAAGATTTCATAGTAGTCAAATTAAAATCCAAAAACCATGGCTGAATTGAAAGACCAACTTAGCCCCAAAACTAGTGTCCTTGGTTAAAAACCTTCTTCCTTTCTTCAATATTTTTAAAGATAACCACAAAAACTCCTTTCAAATAGAACAACAAATCAACATTCTAGGACTATGTGTGGTGAACCCAATCCTAGAGTGGAAATGTCAAGGGCCGAAATCCATTAAAAAGGCATATAATTTCCTGATATTTGTAATCTAGTACCCTAATCTTAGAGACAATAGTGTTCATTGCAAGCTTTGGTGCGTCCTTAGATTTCCCCACCACAAAAGCAAGAATTGAGAGTCCTTTTCGAGGCTCAAAACTATAATATGGGTTAAGGGCATCGTTAATCCCTATTAATTCTCCTATCACATTAATTTAGTTTAGTTTGTTTTGATATCCATTTTAGTATTTACTATTTATTTTAGATTTTAAATCATTTTTCATGAATGAAGCACCTCTCCTTTCTCCACTATATTTAATAAAAATTATATTCATTGTAACGTCTTTCTTTAGTTTTTTTTTTTTTTGTTTTCTTATAAGTCACATGTTTCTTCCAAACACTCACACTTAACAACCTAGTAAGATTTGAAAATATATTATTTTACTAATGAAATCATTTCTCAACTAGTTGTGCTAGTAGAACTTGGTCATCCCCTTTTAATCTTAGTCATGATCTTATATATCTATTTAATTTAATTTAGTTTAAATTAATTTAATTTGTTTCAATTTTCAACTCTATTATCATTATATATTTTAATTTCAAATTGTTATTTCAGGGTCCAGCGCCTCTCCCTTTGCCATTATATTTCCTTTTCCATTATATTTAATAAAAAAATATCTTTATGGTGATGTTCCCTTTGTTAATGGCCATCCTCTCTCATTTATTTATTAGGCTTTTTTTACTATTATAGTTCATTGATGTTTAAAAAAAAAAATATTAGACGTTCCCTTTGTTAATGGCCATCCTCTCTCATTTATTTATTAGGCTTTTTTTACTATTATAGTCCATTGATGTTTAAAAAGAAAAATATTAGACGTTATCAATTTGGATACACAAAAAGAATTCCAATAGCTTACATTATTAATGTAGATACACAATAAATTTCCAATAACTTACCCAACATGTTGATTAAGTGGGGAGATATCTGTACATAAACTATGGCGTTTTCTTATATATATTAACAATTTTTTATGGAAAATTTTAGAATTCTTAATATAAAATGATATATTTCCCCTACAAAGTAAAATCCACCTTTTTATGATCGTGTGCTATATTAATGTTTGATAAATTGAATTGGAAAAAGTCCATATGCATGTACATTGCTCATAGGGTAATCTACAATACTAACAACACTAGGTTGGATATTTTCTAAGCCATAACTTTGAATTTAGATGTTAAGCTTCATTGACCATGCGGGTAATCTACAATACTAACAACACTAGGTTGGATATTTTCTAAGCCATAACTTTGAATTTAGATGTTAAGCTTCATTGACCATGCAAATACTAAGAGATCCTTATAAAATATTTGCAAGTTCAAATTAAAGTAACCCATGGCTGAGTACACTATGGTGAAGTACACTATGGTGATAAGGAGCGTGGATCTATGTCCCTTATTGTAAATTGCATTGTCTAGATCCTACAACTCTATTCTTATTATTATTATTATTATTATTTTAATATCCGACTGTTGATTTTTTTTGGTAATATACTACCGCTCTATTATCATGGGCTTTTTATTTTTCAACCTAGGGCTCTTTTCTCACCCCTTTTTCTTCGTCGTTGTAATTGATAAAGGGTTTTTTTGTAGTATGGTGGGGACTCCTTGTGATGTAACTTGTGTGAAGCAATAGGAGTTTATTATTGTTATTATTATTTATATATTTATATAAAAAAGTCAAATATATTGATTAAAATATTAATATAAATAATATTAAATATAGTAAGGTATAGTTTAATTTATATAAGAAATGAATTTTTTAAGGTTATATTTTTCTCTAATTTTAATTCAAATTAGATAGAGATTTTCAGAAATTCACTTTAAAATCTTTAATCTATATAATTGTAAGTGTTTTTAAAAAATTTCATGGCCCTAAAAACTATTTATGTTTTCAAAAATGTATTTAAAACAATAAAAATCTTGAAATTGTAATGTAATGCCATATTTTGTGAATTCTTAAAAAAAAAACCACCTCAATCTAATAAAATTAACCTACAATTTAATATATTATTTTCATAACCATTATTTAATAAAATATAATTGTATTTAAAATATTATTTTTAATCACATTCATTATCAATAATATTATAATATTATTTTTTATATAATTATATTGTTCTCTAGTTATATAGACCGTATTATTTTGAAAAGGATATTTCTATACGTAACTTAAGCGAAATAACAAGAGTTTTACGTTTATATGGTTCTCATTTATTGTTCTTTTAATGAAGAAGTGAAAACAGCATGAAAACGAGTTAAGAACGATAGATTTATTTTATTATAGTTTTTATTATCTTTAAATTATTGCTTTTATATGATTTTTTTTTTATGATTAGCATATTAATATGGTTCTTTATTATTAAAAATAATAATATTATTTTTAGTGTAATAATAAATTGTATTATTTAGAAGTGGAAAAATGATAACTAGCATAATCCGAGCAAGATTTTAATCGGCTAGGGTTTAACAGCTCTTTCTAGGTTCAGTTCTTGCCGCGGTTCTCTCTGCAGTAGTTGACTAGAGCTTATGCTGGAATCTGTGTTTCTCTCGCGGGTGATTCTATCAAGAAACCGAGATTCTCGCGGGTCTGGAGGCTATCTTCTCACGCCTCGAAGCCCTGCTTCAACAGGGTCAAGGGCTGACCAGTAGCATGGAAGCGGAGGGGTCCAGTGGGGCCCCTACTTTCAAGCAGATAGTCCTACAGAAACAGAAAAATGATAGAAAGGAAGGGGTCAGAATCTCAGGGCTGGACAACAGTAATCAACTTGGCAGTGGAGACAATGTTCAATCTCAAGGGAACACTGACAAGACAAAAGAAACAACGCAGGGCATAGGCCCAGAAACTGATAACCTGACAGGAGCTAAAGACAAAACTCCTGTAATAATTAATTCCTCAGAAACCAAGAAACGACAAGGGCAGGATGAAAGGAAGCAAATAGGGAACAGACAAGGCAGGCCGGAAAAGGAGGGGGAACCTAGTTCAAACCCCAACACACTCTCTTCAACCAGTGGTGCCTGCAAACCGAAAAAGACCAAAAGCTTACGGGTAGTTATTACAGACCCAGAAATTCAAGCTTATAGGGAGCACATGGCGGAACGAGCTATCATATGCAAGTTCATGGGTATTTGGCCGTCTGAAAAAGCTCCATGTCACTGGATAAAACTGCATTGGAAACCTCGTGGAGATGTTAAACTTCACCTAGGAGCCAAATGCTTCTTCACTGTGGTCTTCGCCAACCTTGAAGACAAGGATCGAATTTTTGAAGGTGGCCCATATTTTATGGCTTTAGCAGGACTGTATATGAGACCCTGGAAGCCGAACTTTGCCCCAGAGAAGGAATCCTTTACCCAATTCCCAGTCTAGATATGCTTATTCTCTCTTCCAGTAGACTACTGGGGTCTGACTGCACTGAAACAAATTGGTGACAAGTTGGGTACTTTCATCAAAGCCTCTGAAGCAACTCTCCAGAAAAGATATACTTCTTATGCCCGAATTTGTGTTGAAATGGATGTCTCCGGAGCACTACACGAAGGACTTTGGCTGGAATACAGGGACGAGGAATACTTTCAGGATATAGACTATGAGCAGATTCCCTTTCGTTGCCGAAAATGCCATGAACATGGGCATCTGTTAAGGGATTGCTCAAATATCAAGAAGGAGCAAGAAATCGATTCAGTTCAAGCCCACAAAGATACAGAAGTTTTCCTCAAACCCAAATCTAAACACAGAGCAAATAGACGAAAGAATATCAGAGGAAATGGGGAAAGAAATATCCACAACAACCTGTTTGTGCTCCTAGACCCGGAAACTGACTCAGAAGAAAAGCAAAATGCTCCAACTTCAGGAGCAGAAAATGAAGAAAAAGAAACACCCACAAAGAAGGATACGCATGCAGAGAACTTTAACAATGAGGTTCAAATGCAGGAGAGAACAGAGGATACGGAGGAAGAAACGGATATGTTAACCAGTGATGGAGGCAGCGAAGAACAAGACTGGGAGAATGCGCTAGCAAGAGAAGGTCTAAACTTACCAGCAATGGCTGAAAACGGTAAAGCCAAAGGGATAGAAAACGCGTAGGAGGAAGAAATCAGAATAGTTAATGACCTCTTCATAGCAAGGCAAAGAGCATTATTGGAAAGGCAGAACAAGAAGTTAGGTATGGCAAAAGGCAACAGTTCTCATTCAAAAAGCCCCCTATGGAAAACATCCAGTTCCAAACAAAAGAAGAGAAGAGGTCGAAAAACAAGTGGGGAAGCACTACAAGAGTTAGGCATGATCATCATAAACTCAGGGAAAATGAAGGCACTCACCGCCTTCGATTTCTTCCAATAAAAATCATTTTTCTATGAAGATAATCTTGTGGAATGCCAGAGGGCTCAACAGCCAGGTGAAATACAGGATTTTAAAACGGAAGATCCAATGTCATAAACCAGAAATCATGTTTTTACAAGAAACAAAATGCAGCAGCCCCAACATCACCAATCTATGCAGAAAACTGGGAGATCACATGGAAATCCTAAAAAATGAAAGTCAAGGAAGAGAAGGAGGCCTCGCCACCATGTGGGATTCAAGGGAAATCCAGATGCTTTTGGTGGAAGCCAACAAGCACTTCATGGCGACTGTATTCCAACCCATAAGTAACTCTGGTTCCTTCCTCTGTGTCAACATTTACAGTCCTCAGAAACTAGAAGATAAGCTATCTTTTTTAGAAGCTCTATATAAAATTATTAGAAGATATCCAAGCTCAAAGTGCATTTTGGGGGGTGATTTCAATATGATAACAACCCTGTTGGAAAAAAAAGGAGGTCTAAGAAAACTAAACAGAGATGCGGAAGCCTTCACCACCTTCATTGAGACCGCCAAACTTGTTGATGTCTACCCCAAAACTGGCTCCTTCACTTGGAACAATCGAAGGGGAGGTGACAAGCTAATAGCCTCCTGCCTGGATAGATTCTTAATCTCAGAAAGCATCATAATGGACAGCACCACAGTTGAATAAGACATCCTTCCCAGTGGGGGATCGGATCACTGGCCAATCTCGCTCATTGTTGAAGTTTCAAGTACCCCTAGGAATAAACCCTTCCAGTTTGAAAAGTTCCGGTTAGACCACCCCAACTTCCAGGAAATGGTAAAGAAATGGTGGTCGGAACCTTTAAAGCACAGTGGATCCAAAATGTTCAATCTCCAAAAGAAGTTAAAAATGACCAAACAACAAATAAAATAATGGAACAAAACTATCTTTGGTAACATCTTCCAGGAGAAGATAATTCTCGAGAATAAATTGGAACAGATCCACAGAGAAGGCGTAGCAGGAAACCTCAGTGCTGAGGCTCTGGAGCAGGAAAAAATTCTCTCGCAGCAATGGCACAATCACTGTTCTCAAGAAGAAACCCTATGGAGACAGAAATCAAGGATTCAGTGGTTGAAAGAAGGAGAGTTGAACACCAAATTCTTCCACAAATCGGCGCTAGACCGCAGAAGCAGTAATAGAATTCTAGAACTGAAAAATGATACAGGGGAAATCCTAAAAAATCACAATGAAATATCTGCACTTCTCTCGGACCACTTCAAATCGATTTCTCAGGAACCTAACATAAACAGAGAGAAAGCCATCAAGGAACTAACTGCAGCCATCCCTAAGACCATAACCGCAGACCAGAATTGGGCCCTGTGCAGGGAAATTTCCATGGAGGAAATAGAGGAAGCTATCAGAAGCATGCCTAATGATAAAGCTCCAGGGCCAGATGGGTTTACCATTAATTTCTATAAAGCCTGCTGGAGTATTGTTAAACAGGATGTGTGGGAGGTGGTGGAAGATTCCAGACGATCGGGAACTATTCTCAAATCCCTCAACTCTACCTTTCTTGCACTCATACCTAAAGTTGAAGAAGCCAAAACACCTGAGAAGTTCAGACCTATTGCCTTATGTAATGTCATATACAAGATTATATCAAAAGTGATAGCCAGCAGTTTGAAAACGATTCTCCCAGGCATTATCTCTAAAGAGCAATCGGGATATGTGGAGGGCAGACAAATTTTCAACAACATCCTTTTAGCTCAGGAGATGATTCATTCCCTACATTCAAGGAAAGAGGCAGGCATGGTTATGCAATTGGATCTCTCAAAGGCCTATGACAAAGTCAGCTGGAAGTACCTCGAAGCAGTTCTAAAAGATTTTGGCTTTTGCAACACTTGGATTAAGTGAATCATGGCTCTAATCAAATCTCCAAGGTATTCCATCCTTGTCAACGGAGCTCCCTCTGCTCCCTTCGCTCCTTCCAGAGGAATCAGGCAAGGAGATCCCTTATCCCCTTTTCTCTTCATCATCCTAATGGAAGGCCTCGGTCGTACCATAGCTAAGAAGAAAGCGGAAGGTAAAATACGAGGTCTTCAACCCATAAGATCGCTTCCAGCTACCACGCACCAACAGTTTGTCGACGATACCATGTTACATGGCATTCCCACAGTGAAGGAAGCGGTTTCTTACAGGGAAACCCTAGACCTCTTCAGCCAGGCCTCTGGTATGGAAATTAATTTCTCTAAATCAACTATCTTCTTTTTCAACACCCACCCGGCTGTTCAATCTCACCTAGCCCAACTTTTAGGATTTAGGATTGGTTCCCTACCTTTGAAATAATTAGGGGCTCCTCTGACTCTCAAACCCTGGAAAAAAGAGCATTGGGAGAGAATTCTCGCCAACCTGAAGAAAAAATGTTCACACTAGACGAACAGAGCTCTAAATTTAGCAGGTCGCCTAGTCCTAACCAAAGCCGTCCTTCAAGCCATTCCGCATTATCTTCTGTCATTGCTCCCGGCTCCCAAAGGTATTCTGCAACAAATAAGAAATATCCAGCGTTCATTCCTTTGGAGCGGTAATGGTGAGAAGAAAAAGTGGGCTCTTGTTGCCTGGGACAAACTCTGCATGTCAAAATCTAGGGGGGGGCTGAATCTAGTTGAGCCAGAGGTTGTCAACCGAACTTGTGGAGCTAAATTATGGTGGAGATGGATTGAAAACCCTACCTTACCTTGGGCTAAGCACTAGAAAGAAAAATATGTCCCGGATTGTGACATTCAGGAACTCATCAGACTGTAGGAAACCCCGGAAGGCTCACCCATATGGAATCATGCCAAGCGAAACAAAAATCTTGTTCAGGATAACAGCTTTTGGGAAATTCATAACGACAGGCTAGCTCTGTTCTGGGAGGACGCCTGGCAACAACTACCCAAACTCAACTCTCCAGAATTACTTAATATAAAGCAAACCTATCAAGCTCAGGGCAGATACAAACTTAACCAATACTGGCATCAGCACAGCACAGACGAAAATTGGAGGGATTGGATTAACTTTAACCCTGAGAATACAGAGGCCAACAATCCTATAGTTCAACATTTTAATGAGCGCATCCTAAAAAGAACGATCAGGAAAAAGGAAGAGGATGACAAACTCAGGTGGGGTCTCAAGGGAAATGGCAATTTCTCACTGAAAGAAGCCAGAAATATCTTAGAAAATAACGAACAAGGAGAGATCCTACCCTGGAGCAGCAAAGTTTGGGATAATCTTCTATGGCCCAAAATCAGAACTTTTCTATGGCTCCTAATGAGAAATAAGACCCTTATCTGGGACAATCTTTGCAAGAAAGGCTTCGAGGGACCCTCTCGATGCCCTATGTGTCTTGAAGAACCAGAATCTTTGAACCATCTTTTCAACACCTGCAAATGGGCATCGTAATTATGGTGCTGGATGGAAGGGATCCTCAACAACTCGGATTGGCAAATAGATTCAATTCACAACACTATTCTGAATTGGAGAACAGACTTTTTGGGAACACAAAGAGTCAACAGCATTTGGAAGTCGGCACCAGGATTTCTACTTTGGTCTATATGGAAGGAGCGCAACCGAAGAATCTTCCAAGATGAGTACAGGAACATCAATTTCTCAAAAGACAACATAATAACCAACATCTAACAATTAATTCAAACCAAATGCAGAACGGAAAGCAATGAAAAGCCTACAGCACTGGACTTACGAATTTTAAAAAGCTTCCGGCTGGAGGGAATTGTCAATCACACTGCTTCGCAACACAAAATTCCACCACCCTCACCAAGCGATACTTGGCAATGGCCACCGGTTGGAGGTCTCAAATTGAATTTTGATGGGGCGTCGCGCGGCAACCGTGGTCTGGCTGGAATTGGAGGTGTTATACATGATCAGCAGGGAGACATTTTGCATATCTACTACAGAGCGCTTGGAGAAAGCACTAACAACGAAATGGAATTTGCGGTCGTGGAACATGGCCTTAGAATTGCAAATTCTCGAAGCCTCCACAACCTAATTGTGGAAGGGGACTCCTCTCTGGTCATTTCCACAGCGCAAAAATTACAAAGGGGGATAAAAGCTAACAAGGCCATCAAGCATTGGAGATTAGCCAAAGTCACTGAGAGCATTGCAAAACTCATGGAGGGCATGCAGGGTCTTGTCTTCCAGGCGATCCGACGTCAAGCAAACAGGGTGGCGGATTACCTGGCGTGTAGACAGTCAGGGAAGCGGATGGGACAGCTATTGGGAGGAGGTGAACTGTCCGAATTTGAAAGCCCGATGAACACAGCTAGTGCAAAAAGACGTGACCGTCAACGACCGAGCCTAACCGGTAACGGTCCTTTTCACCGGCTCCGTCAATCTGATAACGGGAGAAATAAACAGGTATTCCATCACACCTACGGGAGGATTGGACAGAAGAAGCGGCGGCCATCAGTGCGGGGCAGAACCCAGCATGGGAACCATCAATAGAGATCATGCCACGAGGTTATCCGTAAGAACCGTTTGAGAAGAAAGGACAAGCATTTCAAGCATAAGAGAAAGGCAATCAGAAATTCTTATGCGCCTGCAGGAAAAGATTATGAGAATCGTGTGAACACCTTCAATATTAATTGCAATAGTACCACTTCTCTCGCCCCTATGGAAAGCCACTCTCGGGAGATTTCCATGGCTCCAAGCTATTTAACAAGGGGGTCGAACATGATTTCCACTACTTCTTTCCTTAGTTCTGCCAGCACCAACAACAAGCAAGCTCAGGAAAGGCTTTGCCGTTACAGGTTTCGTAAGATCAGAATGGATGCGTCTAGCTGCAGATGCGTGGGGGCTAACCAGGACCTGCGCAATGCGCAGAACATGTATGTTACTAGAGCCTCAACAATAAGCAAACGAAAAATTGCTGAGTTGGAGGCTAAAGTCAAGCAGGAAGAAGGTACCAAGCAGGAGGGAGCGGCTGCAGATGAGGTTGATTGGATTTGTGACCCGGGCACACCAACTAAAAGAGCAACCCAATTCATGCGAACTAAGGCGGAAAGTTGGAGGATGAAAACTCTCCTGGCGAAAGCCCTGGAAATGACGGAAGCCGATAAGCAGAACACTGAGAAGGAGCACCCTGCCCCGGGCGGTCAACCTGGTAATCCCTCCACTAGCCAGGAGTCTTTGGAACGCAGAATCTCGGTCGTTCAGGAAGGGGTGGAGATTGTCAACAAGAAGGTCACCCTGCTCATCAGGCTGCTTAGGCAAACTATTAGCCCGGACCCTCTGGTACAAGAGCAGAAGATGAAGGAAGCCTAGAACTTCTAGTCCATGCAGGATCTGCAAGACAAAATGGACAAACACTTCCTCGATGGGGGTCTGGACATCACCAGCAGGCTGGGTGGCTTCCCACGTCCGGGCGGTTTCCCTTAGGCCCAGGACTCTCGTGGCTCAGTTTTGGCTGCTTCGGCTTTCCTCTGGTTTATTTCATGTCCTCTTATGTCATGTGTCGTTTTTCGGGTCTATGGTTGATCTCAGGTCCATGGTCGATTTCGGGACTATGTGCTGATTTCGGGTCTTTTCGTCTCGGCCTTATAAATGCCTCAGTTTAAACTGCCGTTTTTGTCAGCTCTTAAATGCTATACCTATGATCTTAAAACAACCGCCCTGCGTGGTGAGCTTTCCAGGTTTTTGTCAATCTTTCCTGTGGGCTTTTTTGTTTCATGGCAGTTCGCTTCCAACGCTTTTGCTCTGCAAGGCTGTAATGTTCTACTTTGGTTCCTGTCTGCCTTGGTAGACTCGATGTAAATATTTTATCTTTTTTTAAACAACTTTCTGACTTACAAAAAAAATGTATTATTAAAATTTATTTAATTTAATATAATTATGAAATAAATTTATATATATAGATATTTTTTAAAATTATTTAATTTAATATTAAAAAATTAATAATAAATTTAAATTTTAATATATATGAAAAACTACAAATAAATCCTAATCAATAATTTCAAAACACAAAACGATGAATAATATCATAATAAGTGGAAATACCACAACTAAATGAAAGAATTGATGAACATTAATTTGAGGATATAGTGAATTGAATTCATATATTATTATATATATATATATATGAATGATAATTGGACGTTGATGATAATAATTTATTATTGATCATAATTAATTAGTTTGAAACCAAAATATATTCATAAACAATAATTTAATAAAGAAATTTAGAAAATATCAATTAAAATGTAAATATATTGATAATCATGTCTATTTTGGTATATAACATAAATAATTACAATTTAATTATCAATAATTACTAGGTTGATTGTAGAGATTAGATTTACATGGAATATCCATGGAATGTTTTCGGTAACAGTCATGATAGACGATTGAGATGTAGTTAAATTCTTTTCTCTTTTCAATTTAATTAAACAAAAGTGTCATATTTACAAGTGTTGTTGAACTCCACACCACAAGTGTCTTTGAACTCTTATTGCTTGTTATTGCTTTAAAATATTTTTCTTGTTACACACATACACACATATTTAAATTATATATTAATTATTTTTACAATTATTTATAATAATCCAGAGTAAAGTTGTAATTTAAGTCAAGTTTAACGATTTTTAATTTTTTTTTTGCAATGTGAGATGTATGAAATTCCAAACTAAACATTGATGAACACAGTGATTTGACAAAAGTCTACCAAGATAAATGTCAAAATGTGTCGCAATATAACCAACATGGTTAAACATAGGCATCTATAATTAAGCATTAACAACCATGATCAACCATTTTCACCCATAGTCAACCATACTTGATCATAGTCAACCATAGTCAAATAAGCTCTAAGATCATTAAACATGGCCACCATGGTCAAACATGATCAACAAGTTCCACCATATTCAAGTATTTTCAACCATGGTCAACTAATCTAAACAATGGTTAACCATGGTCAAACCATTTAAACAATGGTCAACCATGGTCACCGTAATGATCCAAGGTTAAACATAGTAAATCGTGGACTACATCATCAAATCTTGGTTAATGATGGTCAACATGGTCAAGCAAGTCTAAACATGGACAACTATTGTTAACCATGGACTACATGGTTGACCATGGTCAAACCATACTAAACCATGATTAATGCCATTAACTCACGGTCAACAATGGTCAACATGGATAACCATGGTCACCTTTAGTTAACGAAGACCAAACAAGGTTAGCCACACTGAAACATCGTCAACCATTATAATCATTATCAAGCATGGTCAACTATAATCATCCATGGTCAACTATAATTTATCATAGTGAGTGATAGTGAAACATGGAGAACCATGTTCAAGCATGGTGAATCATTGTCAACTATATGTTTACCATATTAAAGCCTCATCAATCTATGCATGGGTTATTTTGTTTAACCAATATGAAAAAATCCATCTAAGAAACATAAGGAAAAAGACCCATGTTTTCATTTTTTCCTAGTTCACCTACATATACCTTAATGAAGGAGAAATTATGAGAATACCTAGTTTATTGTAAAATCTAGTAAAAACAAACTAATAATGTCTAAAATTTGCTAAATTTCCAAAATCGAAGGAAAATGTTAAAAATACCTTCTAAGTAGTTTTATTAGTCAAAATGTAGAAAAAATATGTTAAAATTAGTGGTTGATGAGTTTATTTTGGGTGGAATAAGATTTATAATCGTGGTTATTTTTCACCAAAATTGAGAACCAACACTAACCCTCCTTAAGCATAATTTTCATCACAACAAGTGACAACCATGGAAGTAAAAGTGGTTGATGTACATCGATTAGAGCCATCAACATTCAAAGGGTAAAAATTAGGACCGATTAGCATATATCAAGAACCTTTTCTTAATTGTTTATCGATAGTATTCATAAGATTTATTTAATTTAAAATTTTTCTCCCATAGTCTCGATCTTCAAACATGGACATAAGACTCCACATTTAATCACCATCATTTTCTCTACAATCAAGGGAGAGAGATATCTAAGCTCAAGCCATTTAGGTTTTCTAATTCCCGACCGAAAAATCATAGGGAAAGATGTCACTACAACTTTATTCTATCTTTCCCAAGCTACACATTGACAACTAGAGAAACGAGAGCTTCAAAATATAATTTGTTCATTGTTCCCTTTACAGGTCTTCTCCTGGAAATTTTAAGCATAGTATTTGTATGGAGATTAAGAATGTTAGATTCCATGGATGCATTGTATGTCACATAAGTTTTCCAACAGACGAAGTTTTTTGGTGACAAGAACAAGAGGAAAAAATAGTTTATGGAACAACAGAGGATGTAAATGACTTCAAATTGAGCATTGAGTTCAATGTTAGTGCTCTCCATGCACGTCAACTTTCAACACAATGTTAATTGTCTAGCAGGATTTTGCTAAACTTATGGTATCTTGATTCTATAAATAATACATGCCAAAATCCTAACCTAACTTTCATATAATCCCACACTTCTTATGTTGTTTAAACTTATGTTACAATCGCATTAATATTTTATTTACAAAAATGATACCTAGAAGATTGAATACAAAGTGAGTGGGATATATTGAAATCACCTTGAAAGGTTGGTTCTATGTAACATGTGTAACGTGGATTATAGAAATTACAGCTAAGAGCAATGACAACATAGTTCATATCTATCATAATTTTAGTGTTATTCCTTTAAATTGTTTCACCATACTCTGCATGTTTGGTTGGTGCCTATCCATCGCTTTTCTATTAAGATCACTCTTAGTGTACATCCTTATCCGATTATACATTCAAGTCATGGGAGGTAAAACCATAGATTCAAAGACAAGCATTGACTTTTCGTTATAACAAGTTCATGAGTCCTAGTCATGCCTTAGATAAAACATTACTAAAATAGTGTTATGTATTGTTCCAATTATCCTTATGAATAAAAAAATGATTTTCTGTATTCTTGGATTTGAGTTTAGGTCACAATAATTTTTGTTTTATATAATTGAGTTAGCCATGTCAAATTATCTTAAGAGTGTCATTTTGTGTAGTATATTGGCATCATAATTTATCTTTTGTTTCATCCTTTAAAATGATATGGGTCATATAAACAATATGGTCTTCTTTCTACTAAAATTTCACCTTAACTCGCTTTCCATTAGTTTTCATTATCATACTATGTAATATGTTACTATTTCACTACTCCTTGTGTTCATCGAGATTTAGGTTTTCACTCATAGAATCACATATAATATCACAATTCATGGGATCTATTGTGTTGTGGCCAAATGCACAATCACAAAACCCTTCCCTCTTGAGATGGGTCAATCTTTGGTTTTCCTTTCACTATGGCACAATTTAAGTTTAATAAATGAACACAAAGACTATTGTTTCCATGTTGACTACAAAGCCTTTGGTGGCCACTCCCTCCATGAAGGTGTTGTTTGAAGCGGCCACCCACATTAAGATTGTCAGTGCTTTCTCATCCACCACAACATCAATGATCTTGAATCCTTGTCCATCACTTCTTTGCTCATTTTCACTCTCTCACAGAGACAAAACATTAAACACCATAATTAGAATTACTAGGAGAGGATTTCTACATGGATATGATTCCATCAATGTTGTTGCTCACAAGGTTATTTATATAAATTTTAAAATGATGCATGCAACATATTCCTAACCATAAAAATATAAAAGAATTCCCATAGAAGATGTATGGATAATGGAGTGTGACAACAAAATGGATAATGGAGATGTAATACAAGGTAAAGAGCACATTATATGGCAAAACATATGAATATAAATTTTATGAAATATAGGTAATTTAGTAAACAATCTACTTCTAGTAAGAATGTATTAAATTCTATATAGCTGCATCTAAATGTTGTATATCTAAATATATATGTTAACTTATACAAAATTACAATAGTATCTTACGTATTTTTTTATATTATTAATTCATCAAAAACCAATATTAATAAAATGCTCAAATTAATATACAATACCAACTCTCTGGTTGATGGATACAATTGGTTATTACGTTTTAACTATAAATGTAAATTAGTTTAAAAGACCTATTTATCCACTTGAAGTTTCTAGTAGAAAACATATTGAAAAAAGCCTTGAAAAATAAATTTTAATGTGATTATCACCTAAAAACATGTCTCAAAAGTAAAATAAACTTTAAATCAAACCTTAAATCAATAAGATGACTCCATTCAAGGATAGATAATATAGGCTACATCTTCAGAAGAGAGTATCCATAAAAGGGACGACCATTTATGGGCTATATGCCAATGAATTCCTCAATTAGAAGTGTCGCAAGACTAATACAAACGAATCGACTAGCTCCACACGCTATATATCAACAAGCAGGCAGTTCATTGATTACGACCACGAGATAGTAGCCTAATTGGCCGATGAAAAATTGCTTTCTCAAGATCGTATTCCGTGGTAATTAAGAAGTTGTCTTCCCTACAAATATATTTGAGTAGATTTAACGAAGAAACGATTAAAAAGAAGAAAAAATTGCATTAAGTTGATAACGAAGAAACAGTTAAAAACAGAAGAAAATTGCATCAAGATCGTTTGCAGCAATCGACAAACCTCCCGTGAGAAATTCACCCAAAAGACAGACTCCGTTACACGACTCTCCAGAGTCACTTCGTTTGGCGATGGCCCATCTGAATCACATTCTCATAACCGTGAATTTTACCCTCAGCCAGACCTGATATATCTCCTGCAGCAAATTCGGGGAGATTTGCATTGTGATCGCCGTAGCTTGGGGACCATTCCATCGTTGCGCGTACGTTGCTGGTAGCTTTGAGTCGTTTGGGCGCATGAGAAAGGACCAATTCATGGTCAGCAAGGAGGGGTTTGTGGCCTTGGAACAGAGCAACGTGTCTAAAGAGCTTGTCCTTCCGGGTGAAGGTCGTGCCACAGGAGCAACGCCACAGGTTGTGTCCGCAGTGCTTGCCATGGGTTTTGAGGTCTCCCAGGAGGGAGAACTGCCTGTCGCATTTATGGCATGTATAAATCTTTGGGCAGTGGCTACGCTTGTAATGGTTCCTCAGTGAAGTTATCGATTTTAGAGGCTTGAAATTGCGGTCGTTCTTGTTCCGCCTACATCTCTCGGATGGACACGAATACCTGCTTGCAGTCGGGGAACAAGAAGAAGCCGCCGCCGAAGGTTTGGACATCAGCGCCTGGTTTGTCTTGTATTCGTCTCCGTGGGCTCGCATGTGCATTCGAACATTGGCCTCACGCCTGAAACCCTTGCCGCACATCTCACAGAAATGCATGTGCTCTGCCAGAATATCAGTCTCGTTTATCTCTATATAAAACCTCTCATCTGTGGTAGCTTCTTCTTTTTCTCCCTCCGCTCTGATGTCTGAGGGAGATTCCTTGTCCTCTAAATTGTTTCCACCTGCAAACCCTAACAAACTTTCTACATTAGGGCTTCCACCTGCAAATCCTAACAAACTTTCTACATTAGGGCTTCGGAGTTTCCTAAACGATAACCGTAGCGGCGGCGCTGGGTTGTTGGCTTGTATCACAGCACAAGCGCCGGCGTCTGACCCTGCTGGAACATCATCTGTCGATGCCAGATTCCCGTTTTCTTGGTTCTGGACCGAGAGCAACATTGATGCTGCAGTAGCGATAAGTTCATACAATATGGACGAAATAAATCCAGAATCCGAAGCTCGCTGAACATGGCGCCCTTGTTGAACGAATGCCTCTAGCTGCTGAGCTTTCTGCTGAAGAACTGAAAGATTCGACAGGAGAATGTTAGGAGCCATCTCTGCTTGAGCCCCACTGGTTAGACCAGGGTCCATTGCCGGCCAAGCACCCAAATTATTACTACTGCGTTGTGGCATTCCCTCCGAGCCCGAGGCTGTCACTGGCAAATCAAAATATGTATGGCTTCCGCAGCCATTGCTGGCTGTCCGTTCTTGAAAATTGGAGGATGCTTGCAGTTCTCCTCCTCGATACCATTGGTCGGCGTGGTATTCAGCTCGGCGAATGGGATTGGACACCTCGACGAAGAAACCCCTTTCGTCGATGCAATCGGGATCGAACAGTAAATCGCCCATCTTGAAACCCTGGTAGCCACTCTCGCAGCGTCTATTGTTTGAAGACGGACAGAGTCGCCGGCTATATCGGATCTCGTAGATTCGTTTACGTCGTCGTCGTCGTTGCCGGTTCGTATGAAAAAATTGATAGAAAAAGGAAATTGAGGAGTAACACATCCATTGATAACTGAAAGTGCAAGTGCTTCCCTCGATTAAAGTTGTTCATTATTGTGGTATGATATTGTAAATTTAAATTTCCACAACAAATTTATCATTATTATCTATGAGTCTAGATGCGTCTTAATTTGAGATCTATGAAGCTTTTAGAAGAATTAAATCTCTCTAGGTGTAAACTTTTTTTTTGAGTACAAAATTTGAAGAAAGGTTTGCACCTTTAGCGTTTTGATCCCTCTCGGCACTTGATAGATTCGGGGTTAAGATGGGTGCGGGGCCATTCAAAATTGTTGAACATCTAATTATTTTGATAATTTTAAATATGCTAAATATGTTTATCATTAATTTGGTCAATTTAATTTTAATTTTTCTTAATTATGTTAGTTTGTTGAGATGAGAGAGACTATTAGTAACTTGAGTGATAAAGAAATAAAATTTTTGAATGCAAAGTGACAATGTCATAATGTTGAATGATAGAAAATATGAATAATAAGAATGTAATCAATTAGAAATATTCTTCATTGTGATCAATCTCAAAGTGTTTTCTTCCACTGTTCTTATTGTCACACCTAATAGTTTTTCCATCTTTTCATATCAGACATATGAAAAAGACACTTGAAATCATAGATCATTGAAATATTTAACTCGAACTACTGTAGTAAACATCATACATTGTCTCCCTTGCTGTCCAATATTAATAGTAACTTTCTCCAAAGTGGATCATTGTGACTTATGGAGTGTTAAACTCCAAACAATTTTCAATGGTAGTTGTTTTCTATTACCTCATTTGAATGGAAAGTGATTAACAATGTTGAATGATGGAAAATGGGATAATAAGAAAGAAGCCAATTAAAAACAGTTTACAATTTCACGAAGGAAGCATTTCGCGTAAGTGAACATTTTATTTAGGATGAAAATTCAAGTATTGTATTTATGGTTAAAATTGTAACACAAAATTCAATGCACAAAATCAATAATTTTTATGTGCTTACACTGAAATGAACAAACAATATTAATCTAATTACTTTGAAATTAATGTACATCATACATCTAGTTGCATCAAATCATAAATCAACACCTACATTAAAATCAATGCATCTAGTCCAAACAATCAGATAGGATTAGAAATCAATGTTTGTACTAAAATCAATGCATCTAGTGCACGTAATGAAACAGGATTAGAAATCAATATATACATTGAAACCAACACATCTCGTGCAAACAATCAAATAGGAGTAGGAATCAACATCTACACTAAAATCAATGCATCTAGTGCAAGCTATCAAATACGATTACAAGTTGACATTTACACTGAAATTAATGCATCTAGTGCAAGCAATCCAATAGTATTAGAAATTAACAACTACACTAATCAACATATCTATTTTCATGAAAAACTAAAATATTCATGAACTTTTAAATCTAACTTTTATGTCTATATTTGTCTCGATGCGTCTCTTTTTTATTCCATTTCTTTCCACCTTCTATCTCTATGCCTATCTCCCTCAATCTCTCCCTCTCTCCATCTCTCTCTTCTTCCCTCTCCTCCCTTGCCATCTATATCTATCCCTCCCTCCATCTCTCGTTATTTGTCTATCTATCTCACACCCCTAAACACATGTCACACACACACTCTCTCTCCATATTTATCTCTCTTCCTCCCTCCCTCTCCATGTGCCTCTCTTCTTCTCTCTCTCCCCCTCCGTCTATATATCTATCTCCCTCTGTCTCTCCTTCTTTATCTCTCTATATCATCCCACAAACATACACTCTCTCTCTTCATCTCTATCTATCTATCTATCAATATTCCTCTCATTCTCTCTCCCCCCTCCTGCCTCTCTCTCTCTCCATATCTATCTCTCTTTATCCCTTCCTCGTTTTTCCTCTCTTCTTCTCTCTCTACTCACTCCATCTATATTTCTAACTCCCATTGTCTCTAGTTTGTCTCTCTATTTCCCCCCCCAAACATACGCGCTCTCTCTCCATATTTTTCTCTCTCTCCCTCCCTCTATCTCTCTTCCCATTCATTATATATTTCCACTTCTCTCCCCATATCTATCTCTCTCCCTTCCTCTCTTTCTCTATGCCTCTCTATTCTTCCCTCACTCCCCCTTCCATGTATATCTTTATCTCCCCCTGTCTCTCCTTTATCTCTCATTCTCACCCCCAAAACATACACACTCTCTCTCCATGGCTATTTACCTTTATCTCCCTCCCTCTTCTTCTTCATTTCTCTCTTCCCCTTCTCGCTCTCTCTTCCCCTTTTATCCATCTCCCTTGCTCTTTCTCTCTCTCTTTCGTCTCGCTCTCCACTCTCCCTCACTATCTCTCCATCTCTCCTTTGTCACTCCCACTCCCTCTATACCTTTCTCTTTCAATGTATTTCTTCTTCCCTCACTCTCTTACCCCTTGTAGAACGCCTATGTTGTTATGTAAATATCTTCTTTGTAATTTATCATTAGACTATTTTTAATATGTTTTGAGTAAGCCACAGGAAAAAAACCGGATTTTGAAAATGATATTCTTGAATAAATAAAATTAAGACATAAAGGTGGAAAATGTTGAGAAAGATGAGTATTAGAGGAGCTTTCCAAATCTGAAAAAAATATTTAGATTATTATTAAATTCTTTTGTTTTTTGGGAAAGGAAAAAACACTCAGTTCAAGATAAACACTGAGGGAAATAATTTTAGGGAGAGAAAATATGATTTTAAAGGAAAAATAAAAATAACCTAGACTAAGGGATAAGGGAAACCCTGAAAGGTCATATGTTGCCAAGGAAACATCTGTTGAAGATCAATGTACATAATAAATCATAGGAATCATCAAGAGGTTGTTGATTCCAGGAAAAATTTCTCTACTCGGGGGGAACTAGAGGAGATTGGTTCAATGTTGGGAGGAAAAAATCTTTACCTAAAGTGTTTTCTAGCTAGGAGCCACATTCCAACCAAGACTTTGGGTAGAGGTTCTACTATTTTCTTTAGAAATGAACATGCTTCTCTATTTATTGATCTATTATGGGAAAAGTATATGTGAGACTCAGTGATAAATTAATTCATAGATGTTTATTTGATTGATTATACCAGAGGTTATGTCTGTTAATTTTAGACAATAATACATGTATGAAAATATGTTGCAATAATATGAGAAGATATGTGATTTGAGGACGTAAGTAGATATAACATTTCTCAAAACAAGATATGTCTATTAATTTTAGATAGTATTATAATGCATGAAAATATGTTGTAATAGTCTCAGAAGAGATGTGATTTGAAGATATGAGCAGGTGACACATTTCTCAAAATGGTTTGAATGGTCAGCTACTTAATATTATTATGATTGAGCTTCTATAGGAAATGAAAAGGAAGAAAACTAAAAAGGGTATGGTTAGATTACTCTTGTAAAGGAAATGGTGACCATTGCATGCTTCTTTAAAAAGTTAGAAAACTTATGGATGAAATGAAATAAGAAAACAAATAGATAATGATGTACATGATTCCTGCAGGGGAAGAGTCCCTAGATTATGATTATAGAGAAGGAATATATCAGACTTTACCACATTCATTGCAAACTTTTGAACTAGTAATATTAATTAACAAAAGTATGTCAGATAGGAGTTATCATGTAGAGGGGTAGAACCGACCTGTAGAGAGTCAACATAGTTGGATAATCGGTTCATATTCTATAAAGATGTATTAAGAGGAGACTTGTACATAATTAGCACTAGTTGGGAATTGCTAGCTCAACCGGTTGAATTTATATGGCGGGCTAGTTAAAGTTTGGATGTTAGTTTGGGGTGCTGGTAACACCCAAAACTAGTACAAGTAGTGGAATAACTTAAGGAAAGTTGTAGAAGATTTAAAAAATTAGTGAAAAGTTTCTAATAAGTGTTCAAAAACCATATTTACAATTCCAAACTGTTAAAAAACAGTGCAACGATGGCCAATGAATTAAAGAGAAACGTGGGGTTGTCGTAACCTCCATAGTTGGAGCCATAGTCTAGGTTGGGGCCAAATTAAGTTGGCATTAACAAGAGTTGGAACCAACCATTGGAAGTAATTTCAATGTAGTAACATGGGATGTTGTTATTTTCAGATAGGAATAAGGTTGAAATTGATTAGATGAATGAGTTGATAAATAGTAGACAAGGGAAGGGGTGGTGGAATTCAATGTATCAATTCTACAAATCGAAATTTATACTATGACACACTTCCTCCCTTGTAAATATGTATGCAGTCATAAAAGAATTTATATTTGGTAATGCAAGAAAAGGTACTCACACACTCAGTAAATGGTCAAAGGGAAAATGATACTGGACCCAAATGTTGGAGTTAATGCTCACATTCCATATTTAAGGAGTTGGTTTGTGATGGTTGAGAAATTCTCTCAACCTCTCTATCTAATTTAGGAATAAGTTGGATCTCAGAAACTCTATTTAATAGAGTGATCTGAATGTAACCTGTGTGTGGGTGTGTTTGCACATACACCATTTGTGCATAATATAGAATTATATTTCTGTGATTGTGTGAATCAAGCTATTTTTATCATGGTATCAGAGCTGCTAAGATCTGAACCTGTCTTGTGAGGAGGTACATCGTGGAGCTGAATACCGAGCAAATTTGTGAGGAGCGATGCGTGTGGGCTCAAACTGTGCAAGGAGTTGAAGCCATTACTGTAAGTGTTTGAGTTGTATTGTTGCATATGTCATGCAGGGGTAAGGAGCCAATACCGATCGGGGTTCAAGGTCCACGTCATAGCATTTAATCCACAGTTATATTAAAATCGAATACATGACCTGAGCTATCGGGTAGTATGGAGTGCAGAGGCACTTGAGCTGTACATTTCATCTGACTGAAAATCCTTCTTCACCTGTTAGTTTAGTAGCTTGTCGTCCAAATTCGTTGCTCCGCGTGTCATCGCTTACAGATCTAAGTCGTGGACTGGACTATTGTTGGTCACGGTGGAATTCAAAATGATGCAGTTGTGAGCTCGATTCAATGTGATGACAGTGAGTGTGGTTTGAAGTTGCTCTTTCTACGTGCCATGGAGATGTAAAGGATATTGCTGCTGAAATTTTATTAGGGGCTTCATATACCTGTTTCACCACAACCAACTAAAATACAAAGAAAACCAGTGGATGCGAATGAATTTAATTTTTGGTTTTTGCAGCTGTTTATTTTGCTAGAAGTTGCAGCTTATTTGTAATGTATTATCGTCATGTCACCATAATTCTGGTTGTCAATAAGTGACATTACTCTGAACTCTATTGGATTACCCAGTGTTCTGAGAATGCTCCACTGCTGTTAATATTTCGGCCTGCAACGCTGATTCAGTCATATCCGATCTTTTCAGCGATCTCATCAACCATCAACAGCAATCTTCTGAGCTGCGCTGGTTTGGCTTCCAACATCTGAACTAGAAAAGGTATTATCTTTTATCATGGAGTTTATGGTGTTAGATAAATTTAGTGGTTTGAATTTTCCCTCATGGAAAGTAAAAATACAACTGCAATTAATGAATAAAAAATTGTGGGGAATAGTGAATGGTTCAGAAGCAACACCTACAGATGCCAAAGAGTTATTTGAATGGAAAAATAGAGATGATAAAGCTAAGTCTATTATTGGACTTGCTCTTTCTGATTCACAATTACATCATGTAGATCTTACTAAAACATCACATGAAATATGGGAACATTTGGCTCAATTGTTTGGTGTAAAATCTACTAATGCAAAATTTTCCCTAAAGCTGCAATTATTTAGTCTAAAAATGAATGAGGAGACATCTATGTCCAGTCATATAAATAATCTAATGTCTCTTTTAAGACAATTAGGGGAAGCTGGGACAAAGGTAGAGGATGAAGATGCTAAAGCTGTATTATTAAATAGTCTTCCTTCAAGTTATAGTAATGCTGTTTTCACTTTGAGTCAAATATCTACACAAACATTGCAAGAGACAATTGCAGCACTTCTGGGGGAGGAAAAGCGACTGAAACCAGAGGATGCCGAAGAAAACTCTCATGTAGAGAATGCCTTGTGGACAAAGTCAAGGATGAGAAAGAAAAATGCAAACAAAGGTGGCATTGAATGCCACTATTGCAAGAAAATTGGGCATACAGCGTGAAATTGCAGAAGTCGTGCTAGTGATGTGTTAAAAGGGAAAGAATCAACAAATATAACCACAATTGAATACCAATTGAATTCTGATGATGAATTTTATGAAGAGAGTGAACCTATTAAACTATTTTAAATAACCAGCAACTCAACTATGTGTCTGATGCCAATATTTAAAGATCAAGTAGCAGTAAGGCTCAATATGGATGGTTGTCCACATAGTATGGCAATTGCGGATCTAGGGAAGGATCCCTCATTAGTGGTAGACATGGAAGTGGTTTCCTAATGAGGTTATGCGACAGATTGGGATGCTGTCCAGTAATTGACTTCGGGAGATCCTTGATTCGGGAGTTGAGAAAGGAACTCGGGAATCCAACTTGCCAACTACACCTTTCCGAGGGTTACGAGGCAACTTGATGGAGCATCTACTGACAAGCTTGATTATTTTGTTATCTTTATGTAATGTAATCATTAAGGGGGGATGTTGGAGTTAATGCCCACATTCCATATTTAAGGAGTTGTGTTGTGATGGTTGAGAAATTCTCTCAACCTCTCTATCTAATTTAGGAATAAGTTGGATCTCAGAAACTCTATTTAATAGAGTGATCTGAATGTAACCTGTGTGTGGGTGTGTTTGCACATACACCATTTGTGCATAATATAGAATTATATTTCTGTGATTGTGTGAATCAAGCTGTTTTTATCACCAAATTATTGGGCATGATTACAATAGAGATACCTGGTAGGTTACTCTTGGGTGAAAATAAGGGATAACTCAAAAATCATTCCAATATTCGAAAAACATGCAAAAAGAGATGAACGTCTAATTAACGTTCTATTTGGTACACTTTCACAATTACAGATCATCGTATGGAAACAAGAACTCAAAAATTAGAACATTTACCAGTTTTCATCATTACAGAGTTAAGAGTAAAACACTGGATATATTCATAATTCCATCTTTATATAGTCAAGGGTAAAAACATGCACCGATTCACCATTATAGTAATAAAATTAAAATCTAGGAACATTTACAGTCCCATCATTATAGAAGTGGGAGTAGCAAGAGCCTGAAATAGAACAATAGAATATCATTTAAAAGACATAAATAACACTAAAAAAATTATAATTCATCATTATAACATCAAGCTCAAAAACTGAGGAAACAAAATTACAATGAGGGGGGTTAATGCTTTCACCCTCCCTCTTAACCAAGTTATATCACATATTGTGCTTCTGTCTTACTATCTACAACCTAAAAATCTGGGAAATTTCAATTGATGAAGCATCACACTAATTAGAATCTCCGATGTGCACAGGGGTAGGTTCCCTCGTGGAAGTTATGGGCTAGGGAGATTACAAGTCAAAACAAGAGGGACAACAATGCAAATTCAACACCCTTGTGAGTTCAACGCGGGAGTTACACACCTGTAACAACATAGAGGGGAGGGAAATTAACTTTAAACCCAAATTCAAGATGAATCAAGAAAAGCGGGAACTACATTAAAGGTCCTCGACACAGAATCAAAACAAATAAGTGAAATGTGAAGTAAAAACTATAGCAAAAGAGAACCCAAAAAACAAAACTGGTAAGAAGGGACAAGAATGAATTACCTATATTGAAGTATTTGCAGAGTTGGTCACTTTCCAGCTACCTAAAGCAAGAAACACAAATTAAACCCAAATATCTAAAAAGGAAAGAAATGCTACGAGAATGCGATTTAAGAGTAGGGTCTTTTATGGAACATTTAAATGTAACTTACCATTACTCATTATTTGATGGTGGAGCCTTTCTCCAACACTATAGTTTTTATAAACTAGAAACAACCTGAAAAGGAGAGGCATCTGTGTATAAACTCCAAGCCATAGGGAAAGACAAGAGAAGATTAAATCTCACAAGCCAGCGAAATGAACAAATCAGGGGTTCGAAGCCTTCGCACATTTGTGCAGAACATCCATACTTGTAGAAGGAGCGAGGGCCTTATGTGACTAGGTAGAAGGATGCCCACCATTTCTTGAGTATAAACCTATGAAATAGAGAAAACACCTTCACGCAGATGCCATAAATCATAACGAAAAAGCGATCAAGAGGGTGTTAAAACATTTTGTTTTTACCTGAGATGGCATAGGTGTCATGAGGGAACTTGATAATTAACCAGAGAGGGATGTAAACACCATAAAAATCTCTGGACAAGTTAGGTATCACCCTCACAAACCTCCAGCCGTAGCAGTGAAAGGGTCACAAATCAAAAGGTAGGTGGTGGATTTAAGGTTAGGGTTAATTCAATAGGATGACGCTAGATTTTATTGCATAAAATCTCTACACATTATTACCATTCCATTCTCTCGAGAATTAAGCATGCATGTGACTAACATGATTTCCATGTGAAGGGAGCTAAGGTGTAAGTAGGAGAGTGACAGAGCCGGGAGGTAGTACTGGCACAAGTAATGTATTGTTGGCCTTCTCGCCAAAGATATTTATTTCATATAGTTAATATATGGTCACGCCCTATCCCATGGGGGTTAATGGGTGAAGGTAAAAATATAGTGTTAGTATTGCAATAACAAACCTAGCTAAGTATGACATATAGCACAAAATTGAAAAGGTTGGAATCTTACCAAGGCGCCATACTATTAAACCATAAATTTTAAATCCAATATCAAATATAACTTAATGGATATGTTTGATAAGTTATACATGAGCTTCGTGTCCTTTCACATTATTTAAAAGTACATTAGAGAACACTTTATTATTGTATTGAAAAAAAATCTCTCTTAGTGTGAAAATTCCATAAACCGGAATCCCTACTGCAATAACTGATTAAACTTCTCCTATTTGTTAATTACTTAAACAAATTATTTACTTCTTCCTACAGCAAATATCGAAGCTAGCACACTACAGCCTACACCAATTAAATAATATTCCCAAAACAAGAACAGAACAATAGAGAAACATCTAGCACAAATGACAATATTTTTTCGATAAATGTCCCCAGAAAAATCCAATGCAGGAAAACCAATGTAGCAGATATGAGGGTTTTTATTATTATGCAGTAATTTTTTGAATACAACTATGGATTCCCTCCTGGAAATCCAGTTACAAAGAAATACAACTCGCAGAAGAAATTGTCAGATTACCTCACTCTACCCGACAAGTCCTGATTGATTCAGCAGATGAATCAATGTGTCCCTGACTATTTCTGCACTGCCTCTGCATGGTCCCAGCGTCAGCCTCTAAGCCTCTGCGTTACCTTCACTCAAAATTTATTTTCATTCTGGAGCAGTTTCCAGCTCTCCTCGCTCAGAAATATCAACGCCCTCATCAAATTCGGACTTCTACTTAGAGTATTGTGCTTCTTCTGCATGAGCCCTTTTGGCTCAGTATCAACCTCTGCGTGAGCCCTTCTGGATCAATGTCAACCCCTTGTGGGTATTGTGCTGCCTCCTTCTAGTGCCTCTATGCCTCTCTATTGAGTATTCTTGGCTTTAGAGAAGATCCTCTAACCAAACTTCCTCTCCCCCTCTCTGTACAATCTCACTATCAAAATTCTCCCAACAGGTGCTCTACTTCAGAAAATCAAACTTCTGAACTCACTCTGTGTGTCTTTCCAATTGACCCTCAAGCCTCCTTAAATAATATCCTTGTTGACATTCAATGGCTTAGATGAGAAGCTAATCAATGGCTAAGATCATTTCTGTTTGATCCTCGTCTTCTTCTAGAAGTTACACACGTAGTTTACATTGATACCCTTTAATTATTTTAATTTCGTAAATTAGGCTTAGGGTTCGATTAAAAATAATTTATTATCTTAATAAAACTATTTCTGGGTGGAATTTCCCAAAACTCTTTATGGATTATTTGGAATATAGGTGCCCAAGCCTCCCTACAAAAATTTAGACTTAGAGCATATCTGATGCTAGTAGAAATCAACACTCCTTCTTAGCGAGGAATGTGTTGTCGATCTATAGTCAGAATCCTGACTAATCTAGGGCATTAAATATCTCCCCTCTTTTTTGCAATTTGACTCCTCAATTTTCACATATCTAGCCATCAATCGTGTTATTGTTTCAAACCCTCAAACACACCACATTAATCTACCTTCTTTCCTTCACTATGTGAGCCATATTCTCTGTTCAATATGCTCACTTCACAATGAATTTCTTGAGACTAGTTGTTGTCTTCTTGAGGATCATACTACTCACACCAAAGAGTAGTCAAATGTTCCTTCATACAAGGTCTCAACCTCCACTTTATCCACTCTTCTTGAACATCCGTACCCAAGTCTATAGAAATACTCTTTAGGAGAACACATCATGAAGGTGCCTTGGACTATGGCCTATCAAAACTATTTTCTAAGACTTCTTGGACAACCCTACAACCTTTCCCACCTTCTCCTTGAGAATGTTGTCAATTAACCTTCAAGAAACCATGGTTCTAGGTATATGACTTAGTTGAATTCTTGTCCTATTACATTTCTCTATGTCTCAAATACTAGGGTTACCTTAGACCTCACATACCCTTCTTCCAGCGATATGATAGTTGTGCTAGCCCTCTAAGGCATCCGTCCCTACTCCAGATTCTCTCCAATGCTCATGACATTCCAAAATGGTCTCATTTTAGGTGTTTTGGCCCTCCAATAAGGTACCAAAGTTGTAGTTATATCACAAGAGCACCTCTTTTATTAGTACTGAATGTTTGAACCTCTTCATAATGCTCTTCCTCTACTTGGATGTAGAAAATTCCCACTAAAAGCCTTTCCAAAATTTGGTCAAAATCCTCCTCAAAATTAGACCTAAAAATGAGACAAATCACTCAACAGAAACCCTTATTTTCCTTCTTATCATCTCAAATTCTTGAGGAATGTGACCTCCATGGGTTAGTCTTGACTTGAGAAGAATTTCCCTTATTGGATTATCTCACAACCATTTCCTTGTATCCCGCCTCATCCCTCAAGCTCAACCTCCTCTAAGCTGCATCTTGACATCCCACCTTGATCAAAGGAGATTCGTCTCACTTGATGTATCCAGCCTTGATCCTTACACCTCCTTAAATAACCTCTTACTTAAGATTATTAGGAACCCTCTAGAACTTAGGGGTTTTGGTCCTCTAGACCTTAGGAATTATTTTTTCCTTTTTTATTTTATTTTTAATTCCTTATTTAGGTTTTAAACCCCCTTCATGGTTCTAAATCCCCTTCTCTTCGGATCTTTCCCCACAAATCCTTTGTGACCAAACTCACACAAACCCATATCTAGGCTTGTGGAGTACCTCACAAGCTAAACAATTCAATGAAGACACTCCCCAAAGTGATGGCAACAACACTATGAAAGCTCTGATATCACAATAAAAACTCATGATCCAATCTAGAAGCCAACTAATGCAAGAATAATTGAGGATAAAAAATCCATTGCATAAGCGATACTTAAAAAAAAAAAAACTAGTAAACGAGGAGTCCCAATAGAGTTTGAATTACCGAGTGAGAAGCGTGCTCCAGTACACACATGTAGGGTGTTATGGTCCTCTAATGAAATGCAACCAAGGTGGGTAGTGATGTTCCTTTGCCTCTTTGTCTTCATTGCGCTCCATAACTGATCTTTGAGCCAACATATCTAAACTTATGAGTGGTCCAACAAGCCTTCAAATATTCTTTCATTTCTATATACAAATTAACTCCTATATATTCGCTTTGATATTTCAAGAAATCAACACTAGTTTTCCAGAAGTTACGAGGAGTGAGGGCTTTCCTAGGAGAAAGGTTTTGTTGGTTGTTGCTCACCCTTCCTTAGTGAAACTCGTCTAGCCTTGCATATTTCCATATATTTAAGCATTGTATGTAATTGCATGCACAGGGTGGCCACAATTCCCCTTGTCTTTAATTCCTTGTAGTAATTCTTTTCCCATGGTGGTGGGCACTATTGACCCTCCCACCAGCATCCTTAATCCTCACCCTGGTTATGAGTTTTGATATCCATTCCTCATCCCTCATGTAGAAATGGGCTTGTCCTCTTCCAAGATTTTAGGGTCTAAGGCCCCTTCTCTTAGGGTCTAAAGCCCCTTATCTTCATGTGTCTAAAGCCCCTTCTTTGAGGTTCTTTTCCCACAAATCCTTTCTGACCAAACTCACACAAACCCAAATCTACGATTATGGAGTACCTCCCAATGTACACAATTAAATAGAGACACTGCCCAAAGCAATGACAACAACACTATGAAAACACTGATATCACAATACAAACTTATGATCCAATATAGGAGCCTACTAATGTTAGCATCATTCAGGATAAAAAAAACCATTGCACAAATGAGACGTTTAACCAAAATAAAACTAGTAAACCAAGAAGCCCAATAGAGTTTTGAATTACCGAGTGACAGGTGTGCTCTACTACCTACATGAAGGTTGTAATAGTCCTCCAACGAAATGTTGGTGAGGTAAGTAGTGACAACCCTCTACTTCTTTATCTTGAGTGCACTCTAGAACTCATCTTTGAGCCAAAACATCTAGACTTATTAGTGGTCCAACAAGCCTGCAAGCATTCCTTTGTTACTAGATACAAATAAACTCATATCTCTGTGCTTTGATATTTCAAGGAATCAACACTAGTTTTCGAGAAATTATAAGGAGCGGAGGCTTTCCTAGGAAAAGGCTTGGTTGCTTTCTCCTTACCCTTCCTTAGTTAAACTTGTGTCACTTCACATCTTTCCAAATCTCTAAGTGTCATATGTGATTGCATCCATTGGGTGGCCACACCACCCCTTGTCTTTAATGCCTTGTAGTAAGTCTTGTCCCATGGTGGTGTGCACTATTGATCCTACCACCGCCATCTTTAATCCTCACCCCAATTGTGGAGTTCTAATATCTATTCATTGTTTGTCTTGTAGAAATGTGCTTGTCCTTTTCCAATATCTTAAGGAGTTCCCTAAGATGTTCCATTTGTGAATTTGTAGGCCAACTTCTTTCAAGCCTTATTCTGTGATCAGTACAACCCCAATTAGCTAAGAAGTTAGTTTCTTGACTACTCATTCTTCTAGTATGGTGTAGGATAACATAGTTGAGAGATTGGATGAGTGCGAGGATTCTAGTTAATGAGCCTCCAACTCGTAGGGAGTTTCTTAATGGGGGTTCCTTGGATTATTATCTAGGCCATACGAAATCCCATCAATATGGATCTTCATGAACCCAGTGGAGAGAGCATCTTTAAGGCCTTGTTTTAAGGCATATAATCCAACTTCATTGTCACTAGTTATCCCTTAGTCATCTGCATAGATTCTATGGACTTGGCTTCTTCAATCATTGACGATTCTTTCACACTTGCTAGGCCAAGATTTCCTTTAGAAACTCCATTAAAATTCAACTTCATAATGCATTGACGAGGAGGTGAGTAAGAAAATGGATAAGAAGTTTGAGGGGGAGGGGGTTTCAAGGAAGCAGGGGAAATCGTGCTCGAGGATAATTCAAGCTTATTCAAAATAAAAACTTCGTGGGGTTGTGTTTTCCAATCATATTGATTCCAAGCATGTGACAAGACGATTTCTCTAATACATTACTTGACCAAAAGCCATGCTCTATCCATGGTCACTTCTCATCTTTGAATATTCGTCTATTCCTTTCCTTCGAAATGACCCACTTATAAACTGGTTTTTTATGTTATCAAAAATTTGATAAAAAAATAATTATTAAATTTATATATTCTTAAGTTGTGCTCAATCTATTTTTACAATTAAAATACAATTTGAAGAATTAGAAAACTAACCAAGTTTTAGTATGATGTAAATTTTTTTTTATGATTGTAAAAATATCTTTTTATTTTATTAAAAATGCATTTCTATAACCCCGACTTTTTGAAAGCCTTTCCGCGGACTTTTCCGGTCAAAATCCGGCAGCAATTCATTGGAATCCCAAGTTTGATAGCTAGTTTCTGCACAATCGAAGGCTCCCAAGGGTTTTTCAGGGCGCTGAATCCAAATATGTAGTTAAAAAACCATTTTAACTGCTAAAATTCAAGATTTAACCTCATTTCTTCCGCCGGATTCCGTCACTGGAATCTCCAAAAAGTCGCATTATAGACAACTCCATTAAAAATTGGAGAAAAATTTAATTTTAAATTATTAAACTTACACCAGCTTAATATAATAAACTATCGGTCTATTTTTAGATTTAAAAATAAATTTTACTTATTAAAAATTAACCTAAAAACTCTAACCAAAAGGGATCATTTCCCACTAATGTGCTTAGTGCCGGCCAGTGCATATGTCATTTCATGAAGGGATCATTTCCCACTAATGTGCTTAGTGCCGTCCAGTGCATATGTCATTTCATGCTTAGTGCCCGTACATGCATATTACATTTCCAAAATACAATTCATAATGTCGATTTTGTCTCAGATTCTGTGCGCGAGCTCATTTTTTCATACCGGCTCATTTCCATGAGGTTGCTTTAAGCTTGTTGGCTAAAGAATTTATGATATTTTATATTCATCAGTTTTTTATTTCTCAATTCGCGCTTGGTCGGTTTGATTATTTCCAAAATACAGTTCATAATGTCGATTTTGTCTCAGATTCTGTGCGCAGTAGCCAGAGTAATAGTTTCAAGAAGACACGAGAGGAGCTCATTTTTTCATACGGGCTCATTTCCATGAGGTTGCTTTAAGCTTGTTGGCCAAAGAATTTATGATATTTTATATTTATCAGTTTTTTATTTCTCAATTCGCGCTTGGTCGCTTTGATATTTGATTGGGAGTTATACCATGTGGGGAGTTCATGTGGTGAGTTTAGGTTACATTTGTCTATATAATGAGGTTTTTTGAAAGTTTTTTCGGGGGATTTTTCTGGTCAAAATCCGGCAGCAATTTATTGGAATACCAAGTTTGATAGTTAGTTTTTGCACAATTAAACTGGGGTTTTTAAGGGTGCTGAATCCAAATATGCAATTAAAAAACCATTTTAACTGCTAAAAATCAAGATTTAACCTCATTTCTTCCCGGATTCAGTCAACTGAATCTCCAAAAAATCGCATTATAAACAACTCCGTTTAAGTTTTAAGTTGTTAGACACAAACCTATCAGATAATTTCATTGTTTGAAATCTTAAACTTTAAAAAGGAATATAGGTATATATATATTATCAACACCAATTTCAATTTCAATTCCAATTCGTTGCTTACCACCGGCTAATGTAATAGATAATTGTTTTTAAAGACAACGAAAATATGGTTAACCGCAATCCATTTATATTTTTGTTATAACCGGAATTTTCCAACAAGCGCACTGGAATGAAAATCTTTTGAGTGGAATAACGTTCAAATGTAAGGTTGTCGATATATGTGGCAGGTTACGTCGACTGTCATTAATTATATATAAAAAAATATATTATTAAAATAGAAATGAGATTTTTATTATATATGGTTAATTGTTTTACATTTTGTTTTTAACGTTGGATGATTAATTAAATATAAAAATATAATAGAAAATAGAAATGCAATTTTTAATATACATGGTGAATTGTTTTATGTTTTTGTTTTCCGTTCTTTTATTTAGGTGATATATGTTTTTTTTAATCACAATTTTAAGTTAATTAAATGAGTATTTTAAAGTATGATGTTTTGGAATGTCTTTTGGTTTAATTTGTCTAGAAATTCATAGGGATTTATTGAAATCACAAATCTGACAGGTGAACTTTTTATAATGGAAGTGCCTCACAGGGTTTTGAAGGTGGTGAATCCATATGGGCATTAAAAAACCAGTTTAAGTGTCCACTCACAAATCCACCCAAAATTTCAAAATGTCGCCCTTAAACACTATAAATGGTATGTCTAAATGCATATATACATTGAAAAAACTTGTTACTAAAATATGCAACTTTAATAATTTTTTAATTTTTAACAAAATTGACCCAAAAGATTATCTAGGAAAAAAAATACTTATAATAGTTAAACTGCGCTTTATTGTACTATTGTACTTAGTATAAAATTAGTATATTAATTATTCTAAGTTTTTAATGTTAGTTGAATTTGTAGAAGTAGGTGACAAGTAGGTGACACGGTGTTGTGTTATGGCAATGTATGATGAAAGAACATTGATTTAAAAGTTTATAGACAAAAATCCAACCATGAATATAGTTGGCTTACATGTTCTTCACGCTTAGTTTCCCAAGTCATTATTTATTCTGACCTATGAAAAGAAAACCCAGAAAAAAAACCTATAGATTTTATACATTATAAGCTTAATTTAATTAATATACTAAACATTTTTTTAGTAAAATTGTGATTTATTATTGTTTAAAATAAACTTTTAAATCCATAAATTGATTCAACATCCTAAAATAATCCTTAAAGCAAAAGGTCTATTTACACTTTCCTCACATTGCTTCATCATAATGTACAGAAAAATATCGATATGAATATTAAATCTTGCACAGGACTAGAGATTTCATTATTGAATATAATGACTGTCATACCATAGCTATAGGCCAACACATTAGATGAGAGATTGAATAATCATTAGTGATATGACAAGGCCATGAAATGACAAGGTTTCCAATGTAAACATATAAACCCTTTTCCATAACAAGCAAACCATATTAATGTAAGAGAAATAAAACTTATGAAATCAAAATATCAATACCATTGAATTTGGAATGAGAACTTTCACATATGGTAAATAGACAAATATTATATTAAGGTTTGAAACCCATATAATTCATCTAGCCTAATAAAATGTAAACAAAATCATGGCTTGCACACAATGTGAAACACAAATAAAAATATTAAAATGAAGGTATCTATGTAAACCATAATGGAGGTTTTAATAAGAACATTATGACTACGTTAAATACATAGGTCAACTTGTTATTGAAACAAAAAGGAATATGCAATCTTAAGTAACAAAAATAACCAATAATTCAAGTTAATAGATTAAAGACAAGTATTCAATTTGGTTGTAGCAAGACGACACTATAAAAAAAGGTCATCTTTAGAATCTAGATTGAAATAAATAAATCAAACCCTCATTAATACCTAAATTCAAATCTAATTATGAAAATTGAAAGAAAACACACAAATCAAAGGAGGGGTCCATATCATTCTGAAAATGAGAGGGGAGCGAGTCTGGTAGCCAACAATCTCCCATAAATGTAGTTTTACCTAATCCTTTGCTTCAATATAATATCTTTCGAACCACAACCATGCACTGGAACCTCTCTTTAGTTTTGAATCTACTCATACTTCTACCCACATGACCACAGTGCCCAAAAGTGGTAGTGTGGAGGGATTCATGACCTCCTATTTTTATGGCTTTAATTAACCAATGTGAATTAACCCTAACCCAAATCCAATCCTTTATTTAATCCCTAATCCTTTCCTTAACTCATGTGTTCATCCAACCATTGTCCTCCCTCAACCTCTACATAAACCCCCATTCCTTCTTCCTCTTCGAATTCCTCAGAGCTAGTTGACTTTGTTCCTTCTCACATGAAGTTTTTTTTTTTTTGGAATCCATCCAAATAACTTTCCTCCTCATAACAAAAACAACTCTAATAATTAACCACCAATTGACATCATTCTTTCTTTGGTAGCCCTTGATCGCCTAGTTGAAACCTACTTGAAAATGGATTTCATTTCACTCTTGTTCCTCCAAAAATTCCCTTTGAAGATATATTTTTTTCCCATTTATTAATCCCTCACCACTCATAAAATCTTGGAAATTCCACAAGAGTGTGAGAGAATTTAGAAACACTACCAACCTTCTAATCCAATACTGTTCAAAGTGGAATTTCTCTCCACCGTCAACTAAATGATAACCCAACATTATTCTTCTTAAATATGATAAAGATGATGCAAACATCCTCATGAATACTTTCAAATATGAATTTAAACTCATCGATATTTATTCCTCCTATTGAAATCTGCTTTTCAAAAACCCCATTAACACCATTATGAATCTTGTTACTAACCATTACATCCTCTGCTCTAAATCCCCATATTAAAAATAATATTATCCTTATCTCCCTCATAGCATGTAGGATCCATGGCCAGAAAAATATCCATAGAAAAGACATTCCTTACAACCCATTGTTAGTGCCATAAGAGTCCTCACTCATTCCTTTTCTCACTTCTTGGTTGATAAATTTTAAACTCTATAAGAAATACACCCTCCTCCATCAAAGACTCATCCCTTTTCAACTAATAATTTTCACATTGACTAGGAAAACAATATGGTTGTATTTGATGTTGTTTATTTATTCACAAAAATCCATGTTCCTGGAGCCATTAAGGTTATCTCCAAGCTTGTTGACCCAAATACACTAAATCTCATTAAAACTTATCTTTATTCCACTTCCTTTTCCCTCAAGGGTATCTCTTATGAAAAAATTTAAGGAACCACGATGGGGTCCTTATTGTTCCCTGTAGTCACGAACATATTCCTATAACACTTTGAAACCAATTCCCTCAAATATTAGCATCTAAAGCCTAAATGTTAGTATTGATTTGTTGATGTGATGTTCATTATTTGGACTCATAGGACTTCCTCTCTCCATTCTTTCCTCGACAGCTTGTCACCACATATTTAACTTATGGTGGAGTTAGAGAAGGATCTACCTTTATCCTTTCTAAATGTTTTAGTTTCTTATCTTCCCAATGGATCTCTATCCCACAAAAAATACAAGAAGAATATCCACCTTGATAAAATACCTTCATCCCCATTCTCACAACCATCATTCTCAAAAGTCAGTTGTCTTTAAATATCACTTTATCATATCCATTTGAATTGCAAATCCTCAATTCCCAGCCATGGAAAAAAACACACTTAACAAAATATTCCATAAGTAATGGTTACTCCAAATCCTCGATTAACAATGTTTTTCCCTTAGTCTATCATCCAAACTCTAGATGGCCTCCTTCCTCACCACCTCAGAATCTCATTTCTATTTTATATATCAAAGGTACCATTGGTCATATCTCCAAAATATTGACTAAAGGGAATATAAAATTTATTTTTTAAACCTTATAAAATTTTGAAACAAATTATCGCCTTTGGAAAGATAAATCTAATATAATGTTGAGCAAAGAAATTCACTAAATTCCATGTTCTTGTAAAAAATCATACACATGCAAAATTACAAGATATTTTAAGCCCCATCTCAAGGAACACATAACCGACATGGACCACAATCATATCTGAAAATATCATATTTCCCAACACTCCTATAAATGCAAACATCTAATCTTCATTGATCAACCAAAAATTCTATCTTTCATGCTTTTTCTACACCTCTACGATCATCCAAGGAGTCCTTAAAATTGAAAAACACTTTGATAATTTCAATAGGGAAAATTACTCTAAACATAGCTAGTATTGGAAACCCTAGTATTCAATGCTTTAATCAATAGTATTTTCTCTGGTTTGGGTTTCTCTTCTAATTTTTCCTCCACTATTCTCTGCCCCCTTTGGTCACTCTCCTTCCCCCTACCTTAGTCCCTTCTTTCTATCCATCACTAACCTTCCCTTTCGCTCCTTTTATCTTCAAATTAACCTTCAACTTATCTCTATAACAATGTTTTGTTTATTCTTTTCCTTTCTTCTCCTTTTTAAACTAATTTCAACACTTAATAAATTAATTCTTTTTCCCCCACTCCCTCTTTCTTTCTTAATATTGAACCCTACTTTTTTTGTGAATTCAATTATGTTAATTCCAAAAAATAATTTTACATCAAGATACGAGAGTATCAAAAAACATTTTGTACATTTCCAATTTTACATACTAGATTAACTTGCGGATTTTTCTTTTCCTTCTTACATCAGTCCAAGTTATAGAGCTATCAATCACAACCAAAGATGGAGTTGTATCCTCATTATTTCGAGAAAGCTCCATAGCGACTGAATCTAACCTAATAATTATTTCTTCCTCATTGTTTGAGTGATGAGACTCATGGGTGCACCTTTTCCAACTGATTGCGAGAATGTCCATCATTGACCTTTTCCAACATGTTCCCCTCTACTAAGGGATGGGACGATGCCACTACGGGTTTATCAATATCTAGAGAAGTTAAGTTTTTAGGGGATGACTTCTCTTGCTAAGAGAAGTCCTTATTTTGTCCTACAAAATTCTTAATGCTTGTATTAAGCTTTCGATAATTTCATCCATGACTAGTTTTCTTTGGCTACTGGGCATCAAATGCCCCTTTTCAAGAAGGATAATAATTCTAAAGGTGCTCAAACTATTGATAGATTCTACACTTAAACTAGTGTTATCATAATCGAATGGTTTATGATATTATTTTAGCTCACACACGAGGATGAGATTTTTTTTGATAATCCTTCATTGAGATCCACTTCAATGCATATTCAGGCAAATGTGATGATACCTTTGACCAATATTTCATTGTCTAGTTTACTGAGGCGGTCATTGAATCTCCAACCTCTTATAGGATTTCTAACCAGATCTAGTGGAGAGGTATATTTTGGAGCCTTAGCCAAAGTGGAGTGGCTAAAGATTTCATAGTGGTCAAATTCAAATCCCAAAGCCATGGCTGAATTGAAAGACCAACTTAGCCCAAAAACTAGTGTCTGTGGTAAAAAAATTCTTCCTTTCTTCCATATTTTTAAAGATAACCACAAAAAATTCTTTCAAATAGAACAACAAATCTACATTTTGGGACTATTTTTGGTGAACCCCGTACTAGAGAGAAATTTTTAGGCACCTAAATCCACTAAAAAGGCATATAACTCCTTGAAATTTGTAATATACCGCCCTAACCTTAGAGAGAGTAGTGTTCATTGCAAGCTGTGGTGTGTCCTTATGTTTCTCCACCGCAAAATCTTGACTCAAGAGTCCTTTTGAAGTCTCAAAACTATAATATGGGTTAAGGGCATCCTTAATCCCTATTAATTCTCTTATCAAATTAATTTATTTTAGTTTGTTTTAATATCCATTTTAGTATTTACTATTTATTTTAAATTTTAAATAAATTTTCATGAATGGAACACCTCTGCCCTCTCCATTATATTTAATAAAAAATATACTCATTGTAATGTCCCCTTTTATTTTTCTTTTTTTTGTAAGTTACATATTTCTTCCAAACACACACACTTAATGACTTGGTGAGATTTAAACACAAATCATCTTACTAACGAAATCCTTTCTCAACAAATTTTGCTACTAAAACTTGACCATCCCCTTTCAATCTTAATCATGATTTCTATAATTTAGTTTAAATTAATTTAATTTGTTTCAGTTAATTTTATTTGTTTGTTTTTGTTTAAGCTCTTTTTTATTATCTCTTTTAATTTAAATTCTCTATTTGAAGATTCCACGCCCTCTTCCTTTTCCCTTGTATTTCTTTTTTCGTTATATTTAATAAAAAATATTTTTGTTGTGATGTTTCCTTTGTTAATAGCCATCCTCTCTTATTTATTTATTATGTTTCTTTACTATTATAGTTCATTGATGTTTAAAAAGAAATATTAGACATTATCAACTTGGATACACAAAAATATTCCAATAGCTTACATTATCAATCTAGATACGCAATAAATTTCCAATAGCTTACCCACCATGTGTTCATTAACTGAAGAACATAAACTATGGCGTTCTCTTATATAGAGTAATAATTTTTCATGGAAAATTTTAGAATTCTTAATATAAAATGATATATTTCCCCTACAAAGTAAAATCCACCTTTTTATGATCGTATGCTATATTCAGGTTTGATAAATTGAATTGGAAAAAGTCCATATGCATGTACATTGATCATAGGGTAATCTACAATACTAACAACACTAGGTTGAATATTTTTCTAAGCCATAACCTTGAATTTAGATCTTAAGCTTCATTGACCATGTAAATATTAAGAGATCCTTATAAGATATTTGCAAGTTCAAATTAAAGTAACCCATGGCTAAGTACACTGTGGTGATAAAGGTCGTGGATATTTGTCCCTATAGTAAATTACATTGCCTACATCCTACGAGTCTATTATTATTATTCATTGTAAACTGCATTGTCTAGATCCTACGACTCTATTATTATTATTTTAATATCCGACGGTTGAATTTTTTTTGGTAATATCCTACTGCCCTATTATGATGTGCTTCTTATTTTCAACCTATGGCTCTTTTTCAAGAGTTGTTTCACCCCTTCCTTTTCGTCTAGAGTCGTATAACTAATTTTTCAAGAGTTGTCTCACCCCTTCCTTTTCGTCTAGAGTCATATAAATAATTTCTTCGTCGTTGTCATTGATAAGGGGTTCTTTGTAGTGTGATGGGACTCTTTGCGTACGTAACTTGAGTGAAGCAATAGGAGTTTTATTATGGTTATATTTATTTTCCAATATATTTTTTTATAATAAAATAATTAGATGTAATGAATTAAAAATATTAATGAAAACGGAATAGTATCAGTTTAATTTATATAAAAATGATTTTTTTAGATATTATTTTTAGTCAATTTTAATTAAAATGGGATAGAAATTTTTAGAAACTTCATTTTAAATTGTTTAATCTATATAATTCCAATGTTTTATAGGTTTTTTTATGATGCTGAAATTATTTATGCATTAAAAAATACATTTTAAATAACAATTTTTCTTTAAATTATATTACGATATTTTGGTGAATTTTAATGAAAAACTATTTCTTTTATGAATTAAGCTACTCCCATTTAAAATATTATTTTTCGCATAAAATCATTTAATATAATAGTATTCTATTTAAAATGGTTTTTATCAATTCATTATCAATAATTTATAGTATTATTTTTGATGTAATTATATGTCACGGTAATAGGCTGCTGATTATTTTTAAAAGAGTATTTCTATACTTAACTTGACGTGAAATAACCAGCATTTATAGTTTATATTGTTCTCTTTAATGAAGAAGTGAAAAACAGGAGAAACGAGTTAAAAATGATGATTTGTTTTATTATGTTTTTTTCAATTATATATAATTAACTTTATATCATGATTAGCATCATTATTATAGATTTTATTATTAGAATAATAATATTATTTTTAATGGTAATATATAAATTGTTTAATTTTTAAATTAATTTAATTTATATAATATATGAAAAATATTATTTATATAATAGTGGATATATTAAAAAAAAATAACAAATATAATATTCAATATATATGAAAAAACTGCCAATAAACTTATAATCAGATAATTTCAAAGCCAAAATTTATTAAAGATGAATAATATCATAAATAAGTGGAAGACCACAACTAAATGAAAAAAAATTGATGAACATTAATTTGAGGATAAAGTGAATTGAATTCATAAATTAAATATTGTTTTT
>APFE030210054.1:53773-135787 GCA_000404065.3 Pinus taeda
AAAATATCAATTAAAATGTAAATATATTGATAATCATGTCTATTTTGGTATATAACATAAATAATTACAATTTAATTATCAATAATTACTAGGTTGATTGTAGAGATTAGATTTACATGGAATATCCATGGAATGTTTTCGGTAACAGTCATGATAGACGATTGAGATGTAGTTAAATTCTTTTCTCTTTTCAATTTAATTAAACAAAAGTGTCATATTTACAAGTGTTGTTGAACTCTTATTGCTCGTAATTTTCTTTAAAACATTTTCTTAGTTCATTTTTTAAATTATATATGTTAAATTATAATATTAACTATTTCTATAATTATTAATAATAATCCAAAGTAAAGTTGTAAATTCAGTTAATTTTAATGATTTTTTAAATTTTTTTGGCAATGCGAGATGCATCATGAAGTGTCTTGATGCCTATTATGGATTGATAGTTATTAACAATTTACAATCATGCAACTTATATGGTTATGCTAGTAACCAATATCTAGTAATTTGAAACAAGAATCACTAGCTAAAAGTTAATGTAGTTTGAGGAATAGAACCACTTAACATGATAATAAGAACACCATGACCACTCAAGGACACCTCATTGAAACTTGACCTTATGGAGCATTGCTAGGTAAGAAAACATCTGAAGGTGTTAAAAGATAAGTCAATCATGATAAACATTACTATATTTTTTTTTTTTAGTAATGTTACAAAATAACAAAACCATTTAGGACCATGAAATTGTAAACTAAACATTGATGAACACAATGATTTGACAAAATTCTACCAATATAAATGTGAAAATGTGTTGCAATATAATATAAAATTTCATCAGCATTACGACGTGATTAACGTAAACCTTTATTGGAGCATTATTGCCATCAAAAATTTGATAAAAACTCATCTATTTGTAAGCATAAATCAACTACAAAACTAAATAAAGAATCAATTAGACTCAATACACGATAAAGAATATAGACCTCATTTGAGTAGGAATAACATCACAATGTCATAAACAAAAATCAACAACACAATCTGATGAATAAAAATATGTCACAACATGATGAAAAAAACCAATGTCATAATGTGACAAACTCATATCAATGTCACATTGTTATGAACTAAAATCAGTATTGCAGTGTAATTAATAATAATCAATGTTGCAATGTGGTGAAGAAAAATCTACATTGCAATGTGATGAATAGTAAATAATGTTTCAATATGATAAATGAAAATCGACATAACAATGTGAGGAGATAAATTTGACAGTGCGATGTGATGGAAAATGATTATCATCGTAATGTGACAAGAAAAAGTAATTTCATTTGATGAACAAAAATCCATGTCGCATTGCGATGAAGAAAAAATAGTGTCACAAAATTATGCAAAAAAATAGATGTCTCATTATGAAGAATAGAAATTGACATCACATGTGATGAACAAAAATTAATGTTTCAATGTGATGAAGAAAAATTGATGTTGCAATGTGATGAAAAAATTGATGTCACAATGTGACTAGCTAAATTGATTTGTAATATGATGAATTAAATCATTATCATTATGTGATAAAAAAAAATCCAATGCCAATTAGACAAAAAATAGAAGTACATATCACATTTTTATGAACAAAAAGCAACATTGCATTGTGACAAATAAACAATGACATCATAATGGAATGACCTGAATTCAATCATGCAATGTGATGGACAAAAATAATCATTACAATGTGTTGAAAAAAATAGAATTTGCAATGAGATAGACAAAACTTGATGTCACAATGTGATGAAAAATAAATGACATCACAATTTGAGCAAACAAAAATGATATTGCAATGCGGTTAATAACTATCAATGCCACAATGTGGCAAACAAAATCGCTGCCAATAAAGGTCAACCATAGTTAACATCAACCATACTTATGTTGGACCATCGTCAGACTTGGTCAATATGCCGATCCATGGTAAACCATGCTTAGTCATGGTTAACATGGCCAACAAAATTAATGATGGTAAAACATGGTCAAGTGGTTTACATGGTCTACCATTGTTAACATGGTCAACCATAATTATCTATAGCTAAATAGTGATAACAATGGTGAACCATGTTCACCCACATTCAATCATAGTTTCCATAGAAATCCATGTTGAAATAAGTTCAACCATAGACAAACATGGTTACACAAACTCAACCATAGTTAAACATATTCAACCATGGTTAAACTAGCTCAACTATAGTCAACCATGATCACATGGTCATTGATACTTAAATTGGTCAACGATGGCTACCCATGGTTAACTATACCACCATCGTCATAAAGGTCATCCATACATCAGTTGGTCAACCATGGTTGGCCATAGTTAAACATGGGAAACATATTCATCCATGGAAAACCATAGTTAATCATAAACAACATAGTCTACCATAATGAAATTGGTCAAATGATACTTATGGTGTACATGACCAATGTAATTAACCATAATTTTGACATGGCTGATGGTCTACATGGTCCACCATAACCAACATGGTTAAACATAGTCATCTATAGTTAAGAATTAACAACCATGATCAACCATTTTCACCCATAGTAAACCATACTTGATCAGAGTCAACCATGGGAAAATAAGCTCTAACATCATTAAACATGACCACCATGGTCAAACATGATTAATAAGTTGCACCATAGTCAAATATTTTCAACCATGGTCAATTCATCTAAACAAAGGTCAACCATGGTCAAACCATTTAAATAATGGTTAACCATGGTCACCATAATGATCCAAGGTTAACAATAGTAAACCATGGACTACATCATCAAATCTTGGTTAATGGTGGTCAACATGGTCAACTAAGTCCAAACATGGACAACTATTGTGAGCCATGGAGTACATGGTTGACCATGGTGAACCCATACTAAACCATGATTAATGCCATTAACTCATGGTCAAGAATGGTCAACAATGGTGAACATGGAAAACCATGGTCACCTATAGTTAACTGAGATAAAACATGATCAAACCAAGGTCAACAATAGTCAAACATCATTAACCATTATCATCATTATCAAGCATGGTCACTATAATCATCCATGGTCAACTATAATTTATCGTAGTGAGTGATAGTGAAACATAGACAACCATGTTCAACCATGGTTAATCATTGTCAACTATATGTTTACCATATTAAAGCCTCATGAATGTATGCATGGGTTATTTTTGTGAGCCAATAGGAAAAAATCAATCTAAGAAACATGAGGAAAAAAACACATGTTTTCATTTTTTTCCTAGTTCACCCGCATATACCTTAATGAAGGAGAAATTACTAGAATACCTAGTTTGTTGTAAAATATAGTAAAAACAAATTAACAATGTATAAAATTTGCTAAATTTCCAAAATTGAAGGAAAATGTTAAAAATACCTTCTAAGTAGTTTTATTAGTCAAAATGTAGAAAAAATATGTTAAAAGTAGTGGGTGATGAGTTTATTTTGGGTGGAATGAGTTTTATAATCATGAGTAATTTTCACCAAAATTGAGAACCAACATTAACTCTTCTTAAGCATAATGTTCATCACAACAAGTGACAACCACGGAAGTAAAAGTGGTTGATGTACATCGATTAAAGCCATTAACTTTTAAAGGGTCAAAATTGGGACCGATTGGCATATATCAAGAAATTTTTCTTAATTGTGTATCTATAGTATTCATAAGATTTATATTTTAATTTAAAGGTTTTCTCCCATAGTCTCGATCTTCAAACATGGAGATAAGCCTCCACTTTAATCACCATCATTTTCTCTACAATCAAGGGAGAAAGATATCTAAGCTCAAGGCATTTAGGTTCTCTAATACCCAACCCAAAAATCATTAGGAAAGATGTCACTACAACTTTATTTTATCTTTCCCAAGCTACACATTGACAACTAGAGTTCCCTTTATAGGTCTTCTCTTGGAAATTTTAAGCATAGTATTTGAATGGAGATTAAGAATGTTAGATTCCATTGATGCATTGTATGTGACAAAAGTTTTCCAATAGGCCAAGTTTTATGGTGACAAGAACAAGAGGAAAAAATAGTTTATGGAGTTCAATGTTAGTTCTCTCCATGCACCTCAACTTTCAACACAATGTTAATTATCTGGATGGATTTTTCTAAACTTATGGTATCTTGATTCTATAATTAATACATGCCAAAATTGTAACCTAACTTTCATATACTCCCACTTCTTATGTTGTTTAAACTTATGTTACAATCACATTAGTATTTTGTTTACAAAAATGATACCTAGGAGATTGAATACAAAGCGAGTGGGATATATTGAAATCAGCCTAAAATGTTGGTTCTATGTAACATGTGTAATGTGAATTATAGAAATTATAACTAAGAGCAATGACAACATAGTTCATATCTATGACAAATTTTAGTGTTATTCCTTTAAATTGTTGTTGGAGTTAATGCTTACATCCCATATTTAAGAAGCTGGTTTGTGATGGTTGAGAAATTCTCTCAACCTCTCTATCTAAATTAGGAATAAGTTGGATCTCAGAAACTCTATTTAATAGAGTAATCTGAATGTAAATCTGTGTGTGAGTGTCTTTGCACATACACCATTTGTGCATAGTATATGATTGAGTTTCTGTAATTGTGTTGTTTTAGCTATTTTTATCATGGTATCAAAGCTAGATCTGAACCTGTGTTGTCCATCTGAGGAGCGCTGCCTACCTGAGGAGAAACTGCTTGAATACTCGCTGCTGCGTTAACTGCGTGGAGCTGGACCGTCTTTTCTGGGCTGTTTGTAGTTAATTAAAGGTGCATGGATTGATCCATCTGGGAGATTAATTTCTGAGGACATTTGAGCATTTCTAACTGTCTGGTAAAGTAAATAGATAGGGTTTGATTAACCAGATGATTTCAATTTCCAAGCAAATCTTAAACATTTCTAGTTGCAAGTCGTCGCAATTTCCGCTACTCAAAAATTCAAGAAATCGACTTTTGTCCGTTAATCGTGTAATTGCAAGCATCGAAGCTCGAAAATTCTTTTCGGGCGCTAGCCAGGCCGTTGACCTTGCTCCCTTCTCCAAAATGGAATCTATGCCAAAGACACAGGCGGGGATAAGGTTTTTGTAACTGGCCGGGATCAAACCGTAGAAACAGGCTCCGCTGAGCTGCATAATCACACGTGGTAAAAAATGATTCGTAAAAATGATTCAATGAAGTATGACTAAAATCGAAAGATCTTATTGGCTTGTTAATTAATAGTATTATAAATTATTTGTAAATCAAATGATGAATTCTGATGATGAAGAGAGTGAACCTATCAAACTCTTTTAAAAATAACCAGCAGTTCAACTATGTGTCTGATGCTAGTACTTAAAGATCAAGTAGCAGTAAGGCTCAATATGGATGGTTGTCCAGATAGTATGGCAGTTGCGGATCTAGGGAAGGATCCCTCATTAGTGGTAGACATCGAAGTGGTTTCCTAATGAGGTTATGCGACATATTGGGATGCTGTCCAGTAATTGACTTCGGGAGGTCCTTGATTCGGGAGTTGAGGAAGGGAACTCGAGAACCCAACTTGCCAACTACACCTTTCCGAGGGTTATGAGGCAACTTGATGGAGCATCTACTGATAAGCTTGATTATTTTTGTTATTTTCATGTAATGTAATCATTAAGGGGGGATGTTGGAGTTAATGCTTACATTCCATATTTAAGAAGTTGGTTTGTGATGGTTGAGAAATTCTCTCAACCTCTCTATCTAAATTAGGAATAAGTTGGATCTTAGAAACTCTATTTAATAGAGTAATCTGAATGTAAATCTGTGTGTGAGTGTCTTTGCACATACACCATTTGTGCATAATATATGATTGAGTTTTTGTAATTGTGTTATTTTAGTTATTTTTATCAATTGTTTCACCATGCTTTGCATGTTTCGTTGGTGCATGGCATTCACCATCGCTTTTCGATTAAGATCGTTCTAAGTGTACATCCTTATCCTATTACACATTCAGGTCATGGGAGGCACAACCACAGATTCAAAGGCAAGCATTGACTTTTAGTTATAACAAGTTCATGAGTCCTAGAAATGCCTTAGATAAAACATTACTAAAATAGTGTTATGTATTGTTCCAATTATACTCATGAATAAAGAAATCATGTTCTGTATTCTTGGATTTGAGTTTAGGTCAAAACAATTTTTGTTTTATATAATTGAGTTAGCCATGTCAAATTATCTTAAGAGTGTCATTTTGTGTAGTATATTAGAATCATAATTTTTCTTTTCTTTCATCCATGAAAATGATATGGGTCATATAAACAATACGGTCTTCCTTGTACAAAGATTTCACCTTAACTCACTTTCCATTAGTTTTCATCATCATACCATGTAATATGTTACTATTTCACTACTCATTGTGTTCATCGAGATCTAGGTTTTCGCTCATAGGATCAGATATAATATCTTAACTATCCATGGGATCTATTCTGTTGTGGCCAATTGCACTATCACAAAACCTTTCTCTCTTGAGATGGGTCAATCTTTGGTTTTCCTTTCACTATGGCACAATTTAAGGAAAATAAATGAACACAAAGACTATGGTTTCCATGTTTGGTGGCTGCTCTGTCCATGAAGGTGTTGTTGGAAGGGGCCACCCACATTATGATGGCCAGTGCTTTCTCATCGACCACAACATTAATGATCGTGAGTCCTTGTCCATCACTTCTTTGCTCATTTTCACTCTCTCACATAGACAAAACATTAAACCTCATAACTAGAATCATTAGGAGAGGCTTTCTACATGGATATGATTTCATCAATATTGTTGCTCACAACTTTATTTACAGAAATTTTAAAATGATGCATGCAACATATTCCTAACCATTAAAATATAGAAGAATTCCCATAGAAGATGTATGGATAATCAAGTAAAACACGTCTGAGAAACTTATGGGTCACAGAAACCTCAAATCAATAAAATTACTCCATTCAAGTATGGATAATATAGGCTACGTCTTCAAACGAGAGTATCCATAAAAGGGACGACCATTTATGGGCTATGTGCCAATGAATTCCTCAATTAGAAGTGTCCGAAGGCTAATACAAATGGATCGACTAGCTCCACGCGCTATGTATCAATAAGCAGGCAGTTCATTGATTACGACCACGAGACAGTAGCTTAATTTGCCCATGAAAAATTGCTTTCTCAAGATCGTATTCCGTGGCAATTAAGAAGTTGTCCTCCCTACAAATATATTTGAGTAGATTTAACGAAGAAACGATTAAAAACAAGAGAACATTGCATTAAGTTGATAACGAAGAAACAGTTAAAAACCGAAGGAAATTGCATTAAGATGGTTTACAGCAATCGACAAACCTCCCTTGAGAAATTCACCTAAAGGACAGACTCCATTACACGATCACTCTCCAGCGTCACTTCGTTTTGCGATGGCCCATCTGAATCACATCCTCATAGCCATGAATTTTACCCTCAGACAGACCTGGTATATCTCCTGCAGCAAATTCGGGGAGATTTGCATTGTGATGGCCGTAGGTTGGGGACCATTCCATCGTTGCGCGTACGTTGCTGGTGGCTTTGAGTCGTTTGGACGCAGGAGAAAGGACCAATTCATGGTCAACAAGGAGGGGTTTGTGCCCTTGGAACAGAGCGACGTGTCTAAAGAGCTTGTCCTTCCGGGTGAAGGTCGTGCCACAGGAGCAACGCCACAGGTTGTGCCCGCACTGCTTGCCATGGGTTTTGAGGTCTCCCAGGAGGGAGAACTGCCTGTCGCATTTCTGGCATGTATAAATCTTTGGGCAGTGGCTGCGCTTGTAATGGTTCCTCAGTGAAGCTATCGATTTCAGGGCCTTGAAATTGCGATCGTTCTTGTTCCGCTTGCATCTCTCGGATGGACACGAATACCTGCTTGCAGTCGGGGAACAAGAAGAAGAAGCCGCCAACGGTTTGGACATCAGCGCCTGGTTTGTCTTGTATTCGTCTCCGTGTGCTCGCATGTGCATTCGAACATTGGCCTCACGCTTGAAACCCTTGCCGCAAATCTCACAGAAATGCATGTGCTTTGCCAGAATATCAGCCTCGTTTATCTCTATGTAAAACCTCTCACCTATGGTAGCTTCTTCTTTTTCTCCCTCCGCTCTGATGTCCGAGGGAAATTCCTTATCCTCTAAATTGTTTCCACCTTCAAACCGTAACAAACTTTCCACATTAGGGCTTCCACCTGCAAACCCTAACAAACTTTCTACATTAGGGCTTCGGAGTTTCCCAAAACCTAACCCTAGCGGCGGCGGTGGGTTGTTGGCTTGTATCCCAACACAAGCGCCGGCGTCTGACCCTGCTGGAACATCATCTGTCGATGCCAGATTCCCGTTTTCTCGGTTCTGGACAGAGAGCAACAGAGATGCTGCAGTAGCGATAAGTTCATACAAGATGGACGAAATAAATCCAGAATCCGAAGCTGGCTGATCATGGCGACCTTGTTGAACGAATGCCTCTAGCTGCTGAGCTTTCTGCTGAAGAACTGAAAGATTCGACAGGAGAACTTTAGGAGCCATCTCTGCCTGATTCCCACTGCTTAGACCAGGGCCCATTGCCGGCCACGCACCCAAATTATTAGTACTGCTTTGTGACATTCCCTCCGAGCCCGAGGCTGTCACTGGCAAATCAAAATATGTAGGGCTTCCGCAGGGATTGCTGGCTGTCCATTCCTGATGAAAATTGGAGGATGCTTGCAGTTCTCTCCCTCGATACCATTGGTCGGCGTAGTATTCAGCTCGGCGAATGGGATTGGACGCCTCGACGAAGAAACACCTTTCGCGGATGCAAACGGGATCGAACAGTGAATCGACCATCTTGAAACCCTGGAAACCACTCTCGCAGCGTCTATTGTTTGAAGACGGACAGAGTCGTCGGCCATATTTTTCTGCCCTTTTATATCCGACGTCATAGATTCGTTTAAGTCGTTGCCGGTTCGTATGAAAAAATTGATAGAAGGAAAAGGAAATTGAGCAGTAATATTTCCATTTTTAAAGTTGCTCATTATTGTGATATGGTATTATTGGACAATCTGATTGTGTAAATTTAAACTTACATAATAAATTTATTATTATTATCTATGAATCTATATCTATGTTAACTCGGAATTTATCAAGTCGTTAGAAGGATCAAATCTCTCTAAGTGCAAATCTTTTTTTTGAGTGCAAAATTTGAGGAAAGTTAACCTTTAGAGTTTTGATCTGTTTAGGCACTTCCTAGATTCGGCGATAATCTAGGCTAGTTTCCATACAAAATTGGTTGAAAATCTAATTATTCTCATCATTTTAAATATGCTAAACATGTTTACCATTAAGTTGGTCAATTTAATTTTAAATTTGTTTAATTACGTTAGTATGTTGAGATGAGCGAGACTATTAGTAACTTGATAAAATAAAATTTTTGAATGCAAAGTGACAATGTCACAATGTTGAATGATAGAAAATATGAATAATAAGAGTGTAGTCAATTAGAAACATTCTTCATTGTGATCAATCTCAAATTGTTTTCTTCTACTGTTCATATTGTCACACCTAATAGTTTTGCCATCTTTTCATATAACCATATGAAAAGGGCACTTGAAATCATAGACCATTGAAATATTTAACTCGAACTACTATAGTAAACATCATACATTGTCTCCCTTGCTCTCCAATATTAATAGTAACTTTCTCCAAACTCAATCCTTGTGACTTATGGAGTGTTAAACCCCAAACAATAGTTGTTTTCTATTACCTCATTTGAATGCAAAGTGATTAACAATGCTCTCCAATATTAATAGTAACTTTCTCCAAACTCGATCATTGTGACTTACGGAGTGTTAAACCCCAAACAATTTTCAATGGTAGTTGTTTTCTATTACTTCATTTAAATGCAAAGTGATTAACAATGTTGAATGATGGAAAATCGGAATACTAAGAAAGAAGCCAATTAAAAAATAGCTTACAATTTCACAAAGGAATCATTTCCGGTAAGTAAATATTTTATTTAGGATGAAAATTCAAGTATTGTATTTTAATTGTATTTATGGTTAAATTACTCTAACACAAAATTTAATGCACAACATCAATCATTTTTATGTGCTTACACTGAAATCAATGGACAATATTAATCTAATTACTTTGAAATTAATGTACATCATACATCTAGTTGCATCAGATCAGAAATCAACACCTACACTAAAATCAATGCATCTAGTCCAAACAATCAAATAGGAGTAGAAATCAATGTTTGTACTAAAATTAGTGCATCTAGTCGAAGCAATTAGATAGGATTAGAAGTCAATATATACATTGAAACAAACACATCTCGTGCAAGCAATCAAGTAGAAGTAGAAATCAACATCTACACTATAATCAATGCATCTAGTGCAAGCTATCAAATAGGATTAGAAATTGACATTTACATTGAAATCAATGCATCTAATGCAAGCAATCTAATAGGATTAGAAATTTACAAGTACACTAATCAACACATCTATTTTTGTGAAAAACTAAAATACTCATGAATTTTTAAATCTAACTTTTATGTTTGTATTTGTCTCGATGTGTCTCTTTTTTCTTCACTCTCTTTCCACCTTTCATCTCTATGCCTATCTTCCTCATTCTCTGCCTCTCTATCTCGAGACATCTTTGTCCCTCTCTCCATCTCTTTCTTCTTCCCTCTCTCCTCCTGCCATCTATATTTATCCCTCCCTCCATCAATCCTTATTTGTCTATCTATCTCACCCCCCTAAACACGTGTCACGCATGCATTCTCTCTCCATATTTATCTCTCTTCCTCCCTCCCTCTTTGTCCCTCTCTTCTTCTCTCTATCCCCCTCCATCAATATATATATCTCCATATGTCTCTCCTTCTTTATCTCTCTATATCACCCTGCAAACATATACTATCTCTCTCTCCATATCTATCTCTCTTTCTCCCTCCCTTGTTTTGTCTCTCTCTTCTTCTCTCTCTGCCCACACCATCTATATCTCTAACTCCCATTGTCTCTAGTTTTTCTCTCTATTTCACCCTCCAAACATACACTCTCTCTCTCCATATCTGTCTCTCTCTCCCTCCCTCTGTCTATCATTCCCTTCTCTATCTTTGCCACTTCTCTATCCATATCTATCTCTCTCTCTGCCTCTCTATTCTTCCATCTCTCCCCCTTCCATGTATATCTCTATTTCCCCTTGTTTCTCATTTGTCTCTCATTCTCAACCCCAAAACATAACACTCTCTCTCCATATCTATTTATCTTTATCCCCCTCCTTCTTCCTCTTCATCTCTCTCTTCCGCTTTTATCCCTCTCTCTCTCTTCCATCCCACTCTCCTCTCTCCGTCACTATCTCTCCATCTCTCCCTTGTCACTCCCTGTCCCTCTCTACCTTTCTCTTTCGATGTATTTCATCTCCCCTCGCTCTCTTACCCTTTGTAACACCCCTATGTTGTTATGTAAATATCTTCTTTGTAGTCTATTATTAGACTATTCTTAATATGTTGCAAGCCATAGGAAAAAAAAACTAGATTTTGAAAATGATATTTTTGAATAAAGAAAATTAAAACATAAAGGTGGAAAATGTTGAGAAAGATGTGTATTAGAGGAAATTACCAAATTTGAAAAAAAAAATCATATTATTATTAAATTCCTTTTTTTTGGAAAAAGGAAAAAAACACTCCGTTGAAGATAAACAATGAGGGAAATAATTTGTGGGAGAGAAAACTAGATTTTAAAGGAAAAACAAAAATATCCTAGGCTAAGGGGTAAGGAAAACCCTTAAAGGCTAGATGCTACCAAGGAAACATCTGTTGAAGATCAATCTACATAATACATGATGGGAATCATCAAGTGGAATCGTGGTTGTTGATTCAAGGAAAAAATTCTCTACTCGGGGGGAGCCAGAGGAGATTGGTTCAAGGTTGGGAGGAAATAATATTTTCCTAAAGCATTCTCTATCTAGTAGCCACATTCCAACTAGGACTTTGGGTAGAGGTTCTGCTGTTTCCTTTATAAATGAACTTGCTTCTTTATTTACTAATCTATTATTGGAAAAATATATGTGAGACTCAGTGATAAATTAATTAATAGATGTTTATTTGATTAATTATACCATAGGTTATGTCTATCAATTTTAGACAATAGTACATGCATGAAAATATGTTGCAATAATCTCAGAAGGGATGTGATTTGAGGATGTAAGTAGATAGAACATTTCTCAAAAGAGGTTATGTTTGTTAATTTTAGATAGTATTATAATGCATGAAAATATGTTGTAATAGTATTAGAAGAGATGTGATTTTAAGATATACGCAGATGACACATTTCTCAAAATGGTATGAATGATCAGTTACTTAATATTAATATGATTGAGTTTCCGTAGGAAATGAAAAGGAAGAAAACTGAAAAGGGCATGGTTAGATTACTCTTATAAAGGAAATGGTGACCATTGCGTGCTTCTTTAAGAAGTTATAAAAGTTAAGGATGAAATGAAATATGAAAACAAAGAGATAATGGTGTACATGATTCTTGCAAGGGAAGAGTCATAGATTATGAGTATAGTGAATAAATATATCTTTCTTTACCACATGCTTCGCAAACTTTTGAACTAGTAATATTAATTAATAGAAGTATGTCAGATAGGAGTTATCAAGTACAAGGATAGAACCGACTTGTAGGGAGTTGACATGGTTGGATAATCAGTTTAGATTCTATTAAGATGTATTAAGAGGAGGCTTGTACATAATTAGCACTAGTTGGGAAATTGCTAGCTCAACCAAGTGAATTTATATGGCGGGCTAGTTAAAGTTTGGATATTATTTTGAGGTGCTGGTAACACATGGAACTAGTACTAGTGGTGGAATAACTTAAGGAAATTGGTAGCAGATTTAAAAAATTAGTGAAAAGTTTCCAATAAGTATTCAACAACCATCATTATAGTTCCAAACTATTAAAAAATAGTGTGATGATGGCAATGAGTTAAAGAGAAATGTGGGGTTGTCGTAACCTCCAAAATTGGAGCCATATTCTCGGTTGGGGCCAAATTAAGTTGACATAACAAGAGTTGGAACCAACCTTTGGAAGCGATTTAAATCTAGCAACATGGGATGTTGTTATTCTTAGATAGGAATAAGGTTAAAATTTGTTAGGTGAAGGAGACAATAAATAGTAGATGAGGGAAGGGGTGGTGGAATTGTATGTATCTACTCTACGAATTCAAATGTATACTCTAACACACTTCCTCCCTTGTAAATATGTACGTGGTGATAGAAGAATTTATATTTGGCAATGCAAGAAAAAGGTACTCACATAGCCAGTAAATGGTCAAGGGAAAATAATATTGAACCCAAATTATTGGGTAGGATTACAATAGAGATGCCTGGTAGGTTAGCCTTGGGTAAAAATAAGGGAGAACTCAAAAATGATTCCAATATCTGAACAAAATGCAAAAAGAGACATACATATAATCAAAATTTCTATTTGGTATAGTTTCACAAGTATAGATCATCATATGGAAACAAGAAGATTGGATATATTCACAATTCCATATTTATATAGTCAAGAGTAAAAGCACCCACTGATTCACCATTATAGTAATAAAAATAAAATTTGGAACATTTACAGTTCCATCATTATAGAAGTGGGAGTAACTCGAAACTAAAAGAAAACACTAGCTTATCATTTAAAAGATAGAAATAACACTCAAAAAAATTATAGTTCTTCATTATAACGTCAAGCTCAAAAACTAAGGAAACAAATTACAGTGAAGGGGGTTGCTACTTTCACCCTCCCTCTTAATGAAGTTATATCACATATTGTGCTTTTATCTTACTATCTATAACCTAAAAATTTGGGAAATTTCAATTGATGAAGTGTCACACTAATTAGAATCTCAGATGCACACAAGGGTAGGTTCCCTCGTGGAAGTTCTGGGCTAGGGAGATTACAAGGCATAGCAAGAGGGACAACAATGAAAATTAAACATCCTCGTGAGTTCAACGCAAGAGGTACCCACCTGTAACAGTGTAGAGGGGAGGGAAATTAACTTTATGCCCAATTCAAGATGAAGCCACAAAAGCAGGAACTGCATTGAAGGTCCTCGACAAAGAATCGAAAAAAATAAGTGAAATGTGAAATAAAAACTATAGAAGAAAAAGAATCGAGAAAACACAACTAGTAAGAAGGGACAAAAACAAAGTTACCTATCTTGAAGCATTTGTAGAGTTGGTCACTTTCTAGCTACCTAAAGTGAGAAACAAAAATTAAACCCCAACCAAGAAATATCTAAAAAGGAAAGAAATGATATGAGAATTCTATTTAAGAGTAGGGTATTTTATGGAACATGAAAATTTAACTTACCCTTAATCATTATTTGATGGTGGAACCTTCATTCAGCACTATATCTTTTATAAACTCCAAAATGAGAGGCATTTGTGTATAAACTCCAAGCCATAGGGAAAGATGAGAGAAGATTAAATCTCAGAAGCCAACAGAATGAATGAATCAAGGATTTGAAGCCTTAGCACATTTGTGCAGAATATCCATACATGTAGAAGGAGCAAGGGCCTTACATCACCAAGTAGAAGGATGCCTGCCATTTCCAAGGTATAAACTTGTGAAACAGAGAAAACACCTTCATGGAGATGCCATAAATCATAGCAGAAAAGCAATCAAGAGGGTGTTAAAAAATTGTGTTTTTACCTCAGATGGCATAAGTGTCATGAGGGAAATAGATAATTAACTAGAGAGGAATGGAAACACCACAAAAATCTCTGGACAGAGTCAGGTATCACCCTCGCAACCCTCCAGTCATAGTAGTGAAAAGATCACAAATTGAAAGTTAGGTGATGAAGTTAGGGTTACGGTTAATTCAATAGGACATCATAGATTTTATTGCATAAAACTTCCACCCATTATTACCATTCCCTTCTCTCTAGAATTAAGAATGCGTGTGACTAACATGATTTCCATGTTAAGGGAGCTGAGGTGTAAGTAGGAGAGCGGCAGAGCTGGGAGGTAGTACTGCCACAAGTAACGTATTGTTGCCCTTCTGGATCAACGTCAACCCGTCCTGGGTACTGCGCTACCTTCTTACAGTGTCTCTATGCCTCTCTGTTGAGTATTATTTTCTCTAGAGAAGATCCTACAACCAAACTTCCTCTCCGCCCCTCTGCACAATCCCACTATCAAAATTATCCCGACAGGTGCTCTGCTTCTGAAAATCAAAATTCTGAACTCACTCTGTGTGTCTTTCCAAGTGACCCTCAAGCCTCCTTATATAATCTCCTTGTTGACATTCAGTGGCCTAGATTAGAAGCTAATCAATGGCTAAGATCATTTATGCTTGATCCTCATCTTCTTCTAGAATTTACACACATAGTTTACATTGATACCCTTTAATTATTTTAATTTCCTAAGTTTAGGCTTAAGGTCCCATTAAAAATAATTAATTATTTTAATAAAACTATTTCTGGGTGGAATTTCCAAAAGCTCTTTTTGGATTCTCTGGAATACATGTGCCCAAACCTCCCTACAAAAATTTAGACTTAGAGCACATATGATGCTACCAGAAATAAACACTCCCTATTAGCGAGGAATGTGCTCTAGCAGCGCAACCCACTAAAGCATCACTTTGTTCTATAACATCTCCCTCTACGCTACTGATTTCTAACATGTTTTCCACCAAACACTACGAAAATGCTACATTTGTACTATTACTAACCCTACCACTGTCAACACTGCATCCGTACTACAACTTCCTCTAAAAGTATGCATCCATGTTGTTTCTGGCATTCCCACTGCAAACTATTGTTGCTACTATATCAACAATGTCAAAACATCCCAAATTATTGAACTAAATATGTTCAATATGATACCATGTGAATGTTGGAGCCTAACTGCTACTAGTGTCTATGTTGACCCTCTAAACCTATTGTGTTGCTGTTGACCTCTTCTTTGTGCCATGTGCACTACTGCCATCCTTTCTCTACATTGTTTAGTCTTTGGCACTCCTAGCCACTGCAACTGTCTCTCTTATACTCCTCAATACCATCCGACACTATTACATACTGTTAATTCGGATCTGGACTCCCGTAGTAAGGAATTGATTCGAGAGGTAGGCTCATCAAGGATCTTGCCCATGTGTAGCTCTTTTGAACTACAACTCCAAACCATCCCAACTCCCTCCTCGAGGTATCTCAGTTGTCATGGTGAACTCCTCCTCCTTGATCTCCAAGGGTGCATCCTTTAGATCATGCTTCTCATATTTTTCCTTCTTCCTGAGAGGAGATTGTGTTTTGTATTGAGCCATCTCACCACACCTGAAGCACTTTATCTTCAGGACATCCTTCTTATGTCTACACTACTCTTGTTGCCCCTTCAATGCAATGGATGTATTATCCTCCTCCTCCTTGGGCTTCGAACCACTGCTGCTACTTCCATCAAGCTTACGCTTGATCAACTCTCTGTTCATCTCCTCCTTCCTGAAAGTTGCCCACATCTCGTCCCAATTCGGCAAAGTCACCCTGCCAGGATACTCTGGATAAATATTGGTCACTCATCTCAGATAGAAGTGAGGATCAGTCTAACCAACTAAGAATCTTGGGGTGTAGACCCTGCAATTGATAAATCATCTCGGGTCTCTTGAAGCTTCATGAGGAATGGATCCACATGCTCCCCCTTCTACATATGTGCAGATCTCATTTTCAGCTCAAGGTACATTTTCCACTACTTGGAAGATCCTTGATACAATGTAGAAAACACATCCCACATCTCCTTACCCTTCCCTCTCCTAGCGATGTGACAAAAAACATGATCCTTCACTCCATCGAGGGTCATTCTCTTTTCCTTCACTATTTCTGCCTTATACTTCTTCAACAGATTTGCATCTACAGGCACAACTACCACAATGACGACATATGTCTTGAGAGAATGCTCATCTAGAAGGAATAATATTCTTTCCTTCCTAATGATGTAGTTGGATGCCCCATACAACCTATCATGGTCATTTAATCCACTGGTTGCCATCTCTTCCACTGAAAACGTTGAAAATCTCCTCTTTGGTTCTTACTATTTTTTTTTTCTAGGTAAAGACTAATTCTATTAAAAAAGTAAAAAATATTTACAGAGTGGTCATGGCCTCATAGGAGGTACAGGAAATTTTATCCATGCAGATAGATAGTCCCAAAACTGGGATTAACCTGATACATAAGCCCTGAAACAAAAAACAGCTTGTAATCTAGAACCAAACTGACTGAACTGCCTAACTATTTTTGAGCGGAAATATAGACACAAAAAATTGACATTATAACCTGGCTATAAGCCTGAGATAGAGAGATGTTAACAAAAGCCATATAGGTGATACAAAAAGGAATGGAAAATAGAGAGAGGACCAGAGCAATAACCAAAACCCAAAAGTCTTCAGACATTGGAATCTTTTTCCGAAATCTCCTCCTCTACAGGGCAAGGATAGCCCATCCATGTGTCGTCCACATTCTCCTTGTGAGCTGAAGCATTTCCATCTAGAGGAGCTGCCAACTATTGCGAGTGGTCCGAGCCATCCGTTGGTCATTTAGAAGCAGGGGCGTTCTGTTGAGTGCTAGCAGGAGGCATGGAGATATCTCCCTCAGTTCCTTCCGCCTGCGAATTGCCACCATGGAAATCAAAACCCACATCTATCTGCTATTGCACGCTGCCTCGTGGAGAATCAGTGGAAGGGTTGTTCATATGAACAGTGAGCCTGGCTTCCTCCTCTGATAAAATGACCATGATGCTAGCAAAAAGAACAGGCTTGTTAAGGCGATTATGGAACGTGAAGTGGGTGGTCTGAAAGGAGTTATAAGGGAGAGGCCTACTGGTTTCAGAGGTGTGAGAAGCCGAGGCTAGAGGTATGATGGGTAGAGGAGTAGGCTGAGAGCGCCCACGCCCTCCATGACCACCACCACAGAGGCAGCTACCACGATGGCGAACCATTGACACAGTGACCGGATGGCCTAAGGGAGAGGAAGAACCAGGGATGAAGCACCTGCCAAGGTAAGGGTGCCTGTAATGGCTGAGTGTCCAGACCTGCAACTCCACCACCAAACCAAGATAGGGCTAAGAAACTGACGCAGCGAGCATGGGTGGAGGCCAGGGGTATAAATCAATAGGAGGAGATGAAGCTGCCATCAAAGTCGAACCAGGAGAGATTTCTCGAGCCCTCTGCGTAATTAATTTCACGTGAGGAGCGATTCACCTACGTATGATAACCATCTCGTCCATCTGCTAGATGGGTTGGGGAGGTGTGCAATGTTGCCACCTGCTGTACCAGCTACCTTCATAACCATTAACCTGCATTTATAACCTTAAATGCACCCGCATCCGGGTTCTCTGGTTCTTATTGTTTCTCCTCAACCAAAAAGAAAATTGATTTCTTGGCAGCAAGTATTAATGAGGAAAATTTCCCTCACTATGCTTCTCCTCTCATCTAACGTCTTTCTCCCCATCAAAACAACCTATAGGAAATCTGTGTCCCACCAACTTCTCCTCATGTAGAGGCTTCAATGCTTCTCCCTCTGCCACAACAAGATTTCTGTCTAGAAGCCCTTCTTCTCTATCGATTCACACAGAGAGAGACTCTCCTCAAAACTTCAACCCTCCTGGCTTGGACTTCGCAAATCCCTCTGGGAATTCCAACTTCTGCCTCCTACAACTATTTCGATCTCCCTTTCTGCTTAGTGTTGGTTTCTCTGGCACTTTTCTTCTTGCTTCACCTACACTACTCTGGTACCTTGTGAAAATTCTCGTATACCAGAATCCCTACTGCAGCAACTGATTAAACTTCTCCTATTTGTTAATTACTTAAATAAATTATTTATTGCTTCCTACAAAAAATATCGAAGCTAACACATTGTAGCCTACACCAATTATGTAACAGGCCCAAAACAAGAACATAACAATAGAGAAAGATCCAACAAAAATGACAAAATATATTTTGGACAAATGTCCTCGGAAAAACACTATGTAGGAAAGCCAGTGTAACAAATTTGAGGGTTTTATTACTATGCAATATTTTTTTGAATACAACTTTGAATTCCCTCTCGAAAATTGAGTTATAGAGAAACAAAACTTGCAGAAGAAATTTGTGAGATTAGCTCACTCTACCTCGGAAGTGTTGGCTGATCTCGCAGTTGAATCAACATGTCCCCTTCTATTTCTACATTGCCTCTATGTGGGCCCAGAGTCCACCTCTAAGGCTCTGTGTTAGCTCAATTCGGAATGGATTTTCCTTCTGAAGTAGTTTCCAGCCCTCCTAGTTCAGGAATAGCAGTGCCCTCAACAAATTTAGACTTCTTTTTAGAGTACTGCGCTGCTTCTTTGTGAGCCCTTTTCGCTCAGCGTCAACTAATCATAGGTATTGTGTTACCTCCTTTTGGTGTCTCTCTTCCTCTCTATTGATTATTCTTGCCTTCCGATAGGATCCTATAACGAAACTTCCTCTGCCCCTCTCTACAAAAGCTCACTATCGAAATTCTCCTCGTAGTTGCTATGCTTCAGAAAATCAAGCTGCTGAACTCACTCTGTGTGCCTTTCAAAGTGACCCTCAAGCCTCCTTAAGTAATCTCCTCATTGACATTCAACGACCAAGATTACAAGCTAATGAATGGCTAAGATCATTTCTGCTTGATCCGTGTCTTCATCTAGAAGTTACACCCATAGTTTATATTAATATCTTGTGATTATTTTATTTTCCTAAGTTTAGAATTAGGGTCTGATTATAAAAATTAGTTATTTTAACAAAACTATTTTTGGGTGGAATTTCCCAGAATGATTTATGGGTTCTTTGGAATACATGTGCCCAAGCCTCCATGCAAAAATTTACACTGAGATTACATCTGATGCTACCGGATCTTAACACTTAGAGCATGTGATGAAGGTGCATTCTTCAATATGTTAACCTAAGCATATGAAAAATGGTATCAACGCTCCAATTACTACACCAAGCCCCAAAGGCACCATCAAAACAATATATCTATATATATATATATATATATATATATATATATATATATATATATAATATATATATATATATATATAATATATATATATATATATATATATATATATATATATAAGATGATGATAGGGATTTTATGGTTGTAAGGTACTAAAGTGGACCAAAGTGTAGCAGTATGATGGAAATATCTCCTCCAACCAATATGGGTGCTAGTGATTTGTATGTGGAATTGGGTGAAGGTAGCACTACACTCCCCTCTGAGGTGGTTGATACAGTGAAGAATATGTAACAGAAAATAGTACAACTTCGAAGTAGTAATGAACAGTTATTGAATGCGAGTACTAAACATGGGAGAAAGTTCAAAGAGTGGAAGAAAAAGGCCAACAACAGAAGCACTGACCCAGAAGGAAAGAAGAGGAATAATATTAAATGAAATATGATAAATCTAAAAGTTATGGAGAGTCAAGTCGGATATCTCCAAAAGTACAAAAAATAAACAAGAAGATATAGTTACATGGTGAGTTTAGAAAGATTAAGCCCCCTACTTGATCCGAATTTAAACAAGAACGCAACAAATTAGAGATATAACCATAAATATGGAGATGCAGTAGAAATAACACTATCTATCATTAATATCAAATAATGAAATATTCTTACAAACATAATGGAAATGAGACTAGATCAGGTGATGGTAGCTTATCTCTGAGAAGCGATGTGGTGGCCAGATGCCTCTAAACTGAGTTACAATGAGGCTCAAGGGAATTTATATTATTGAAAAATAAGAGAAAACCCTAAACAACCAAGACCCTAACCCGAGGAGATGTAACACCAAGAGTTTATGGGCCCTGTTGGGGTTATTTGGGTAGCCAACTTCCTGGGGTCATAAATTGGTCATATTATCTCCATTTGATGTGCATGTTACCTCATTGGAAAGATCCCTCTAAGGAATACAACTGGAAACTTGTTGAAATGGTTGGAGGAAGATTGCGAAAAAACGTCGTTTAGGGCGTCAAAATGGCTCTGAAACTTTAGGACCCGAAAAATGCAAAACATAGTAAACTGTGCTACAATGAAGGAAGCTGAAAAATTGAAAGAACCAATGGTGGGGGTCCACATGGAATAGCCGTGTCCACTTGGATAATTCCTCCCCCTTCAGGAAGAAATGGTCTCCATTGCATTAAGTTCATCCATGAGATGAGGAAACTTCTAGTGAACTTGGTCCCTAGTGAGCCATTTTCCTTGGTGTAGGAGTTGGCCGGCTTTGACAACTCGATACAGTTGGATCTTCTACTGATGAGCATTCTTGATCTGCATGTCCGTGATCTGATCACTACAGCTTGTTCCATGCAATCTGGATTTGACTATGTTAGTGTGAGTTGTTCTGCTATGTTGGATGTGTCTAGTAATGGTTGAAAGTATGGCTGAGGGCAATCCACATTGAAGACTCATTGTAGGGCAAGGAATGGGGGAATCCTAAGCTCAAAAGTATTATCTCCCATAGCCTCGGTGACAATGTATGGCCCATATTGAAGTAGGAAAATATTGTGGTGGGGCCCAACGAGGCGCTCCTTCTGCAAATGTAGAAAAACATTTTTTCCCACGTGGAAATTTTGTGGCACCCAATGTTGATCATGCCACTGCTTGTACTTAGCATTGGCTTTGTCCAATATTTCATGGACCTGTTGGAAGATGTGTTTAATGTGCTCAATGAAGCTATTTTCCTTGTCAGTTTCAGACTGGACATGAGCCAAATATACCGGAGTCGCTGCAAATGGTATGGCTACATCAATGGGACATAGTGGTTGGAATCCCAAGCCCACCTAAAAAGGGTTATGGCCAGTTGAGCTGTGGAGAGCCCAATTGTAGCTATGCTAGATATAGGGGAGGATCTCATCCCATGTGTGTGGATGCTTTTAATTGTACATGCACAAAATGTGTACGATCATCATGTTGACAACCTTTGTCTGGCCATAAGTTTGGGGATAGAAAGTTGTGGACTTAGTGAGCTTGGTGTCTAGCATCGACCAGAGACTAAACCAAAATATACCGAGGAACATGCTTTCCCAATTCGAGATGATAGATTGCGGGATCCCAAAGTGTACCCACACTCGTTCAAAGAAGAGGTTAGCAATGGCTTCTGTTGTGATACTCTACTTGCAGGCCGCCATAATGGCCATCTTCGAGAGTTTGTTGAAGACCACAGAAACACAGTCATTGCCATGCTTAGTAGAAGTAAGGTATGACATGTAATCTATGGAGATGGATGCCCAAGGTCGACTAGGGGTAGGCAATGGATTATAGATGTCTTGCTTCTTGATTGTCAATTTGGCAATGGCACAAGAAATGTAGGACCTGATGTACTTCCTAAGATCCTATCAAAGGTTTCGCTAATAGAAATACTTCTATAGTACTGCCACCTTTTTCTCGACCTCAAAATGCCCAGCAACTGACTATATTGCACTTCCCAAATTGTCTTCGCACACTCGCTTGAAGGAACGAAAAGGTATCCCAGGTGGCATACTAGAGCATCCTGGAGGTGAAAATATGGAACTTGTTGAGTCTCTAAGAGTGTATGGTGTGTGTGGCTAAATTTTGGGTCACTTTCCTAGAGAAGTGGCCAATCATAAGTCTTGTGCCCACAAGAGTTGAGCATGGTAGTTAACACCATTATCGCTAGTCCACTGAGTCAGTCTACAACATTATTTGTGCTGCCCTTCTTGTACTTGATATTCAAATGGAGCTATTGCAGGTATGTGGATCACTTCTGATGGCGATCATTCTACAATTTCCCTTACATCTGTATGAACTACAAGGGTCAGTGATGTGTGTGGATGGCCATTTCCTTCCCCTAAATGTAATGCTTCCATTGTCCGCAGGCCTGCACGATGGAATACATCTCTTTATCATAAGTGGGATACTTTCAGGCTGTGTTTGAAATTGTCTCACTGTAATATGAGACTGGATACCCCTATTGAGTAAGGACTTCCCCAACAACGTAGTTAGAGGCATCTATCTAGATCTCAAATGGTTTTCGCAAGTCTGGTAATGTGAGCACTGGTGCTGACCATAGGTGATGTTTCAACTCTACGAATTCCTTATATTGAGCTTCAAACCAAAAGAATTTTTCTTTTTCTCCTCCTTTGGTGACTTGACTTAAGGGCCAAGTGATATGAGAGAACCACAACATGAACCTATGGTAGAAATTGACAAGAACCAAAAAGTTGTGGAGCTCTGTCAGAGTGGTTGGGACTAGCCAATCCCTAATGACTTGGATCTTGGATAGATCCACACACACCCCCCATTCATCAATAATGTATCTTAGACACTAAACCTAGGTCATGCCAAAATTCATTTCTCGAAATTGGCATAGAGATTGTGTTGCCGATGTGTTTGGAGAACCTGTCAGATGTGGTGGAGGTGCTCTTCGGAACTCTGGCTGAAGATTAAGATGTCATATAAGTATACCACTAGAAATGAGTTGGCGAATGGCCAAAATATGTTATCCATAAGCCTCATGAAGGTTTCAAGAGCATTCATTAACTCAAAAGGCATAACCAACCATTCAAAAAGGCCTCCCTTGGATTTGAAGGCATTATTCCAGACATCGGATGGTTTGATTAGTACCTCGCGATATCCGGACTTCAAGTCGATCTTGTTGAAATATTTTCCCCGCTTGAGTTGGTCCAAAAGGTCATCAATCCATGAGATCGGGCACCTATTCAGATAGTGATCTTGCTCAGCACTTGATAGTCAATACAAAATCTCCAAGTCCCATCCTTCTTCTATACCAATATGATCGGGCTCCCACGAGGTGATGAAATGGTCCAAATGTGACATTTCCATAGCAGCTCTTCAATTTACCTCTTCATTTCATCATTCCCTATAACGGAGTGCCAATAGATTGGTCCATTGGGTAATGGTGCACTTGGGGTCATATTGATGGAGTGCTTGACTTGATAGTGTAGAGGCACCCCTATAGGGGAGGTGAAGATGTCTTCATACTCCTCCATGACCTTGTCCATTTGTTGTTGTCATGCAGAGGGGCCCTTTCTAGAGGTTGTGGCCACCGTCTTCTTCTTTCCTTGATGGCGTATCATCAGGAAAACAAATTTCCCAGTTTTTGAAATGAGCTTACTACATTGTTTTGTAATAACCAGATAGATGAAAGTAGGTGGTGCTATCTCTAGTATCCTTTACAAATACTTTCCCAATGTAACAATAAAAATGTGAGGCTTTGAATCATACACAACATGTTGCTTCGACAAGTATTATTTGCCTAATAATACATCCCAAACATCAAGGGGAGAAACATCACATAATACGTCATTTGTGAAAGGCTTGATGTTATATGGAAGGTGACATTGTTGGCTCATGCACAAATCTCATCCTTGGTGAAGCCACCCAATGGTGTACGTTATGGGTGTGTTGTGGTCAGTAAGCCTAGTCACTTCATGACCTCTGATACAATGAAGTTATTTTGGCTCCCGTTGTGGACAATGAGTTGTAGCAGGGAACCCTTTACCCACATCTGGGAGTGGAAGAGACGCTCCTCCTTCGATGGATCTTTGGGTTCCTCCTTTTGAATCTTTGTGGTGGAGACGATGGCATTGGTCTCAGCATTGATAATTTGCTTCCCTTTTTCATTCCCCTTGTTGGGTTCTAACTTAGAGTCGGAACATGCATCTGATTTTAAAGCCTTCAGTTTGGCCACCAATGACTACTTCGCCCAATAGTCACTCGTGTAATGGGTGGAGCTCTTATGGAACTCACACCCCTTTCCCGTGTCCTTCTTCGGCTTCGCAGTGTTGTCCTTTGATTGTGGCCTTGGTGGGTTGTTATGGGCCCTCTTTCCTTGGCTTTGTCCTTTGTTCTACAGTTTGGGGGGCACCTTCCCCTAGCTTCGGATTTGAAGATCCAAAGTCTCGCTTCTTCTGTTTAAACTTCTGCTCGATCTTGACTGTGTATCGGTATGCCCTGCCAAGCGATGAGATGTCCAAGAACTCCATCTCATCCTAAATGTATCTATGTGGGAAGCCACGATACTTTACTACCAAATCTTTCTCATAATCCTTGATACTTAACTTCATTTGAAGGGTATGAAAGACATTGGTAAACTCGGGCACATCTTGGTCCATTTCCTGCCGCATCATGCTCTACTTTATGTATTTGTCCTCGTAGCTCCCAATAGGGTAGTACTACTCCTTGATGGCATCCCATAATGAATTTCAAGTGTGAGTGCTGAAAACAATGAGGTCGTACTTTCATCCTTCTGCTACAATAGGTTTCCCACTAGTCCTTGGCGTGGGGGGCAACTTTGAGAAGAGAGAAAGTAATATTTTCTCGGCTGGAAAAATAATGAATGGAAAAATATCCTTCTAGTAGATTCAACCATTTATCTACTACGTCTACATATATTTGGCCATGAAATATGGGAATGTAAAATTTTACTTGTACCTTAAAAGGTGTGGAGCCTCCAGAGTGGTTATTGGATGTGGATGCACCGCTGGTGGGCAACCATTAAAGGATTTGGAAAAATTTATCCATCATCGCATTCCTTTGTTTCTTGAGGGCCTCCTCGAGCAATATTTTGATGGGATCTCCTACTCGCTCATCTTTCTTTTCTTCCCCCATGGGGACTTATCAAGTTTTATGAGGTTGTCTTGCAAATGTTCGACCAGTTCGAGCCCTAACTCCTTATATCTCGACCTCATTGGGGACATGGAAAGAAAAATAGAGAAATATAAAACCTAGCTCTAATACCATTGATCCATGTTTAAATAGGAATGCAACAAATTACAAATATAACCATGAATACAAAGATGTAGAAGAAATAACAATATCTTTCATTAATATCAAATAATGAAATATTCTTACAAATAGAATGGAAACGAGACTAGCTCGAGTGATGGTAGCTTATCTCTGAGAAGATATATGGAGGCTACATGCCTTTGAACTAAGTTACAATTAGGCTCAAGGGCCTTTTTCTTATTTAATATTAAGAGAAAACCCTAAACAACTAAAACCCTAACCCGAGGAAATGTAACACCAAGAGTTTATCAGCCCCGTTGGGGTTAGTTGGGCAACCAACTTCTCGAGGTCATAACTTGGTCATATTATCTCCATTTGACACACATGATACCTCATTGGAAATATATCTATGAGAACTACAACTAAAAATGTGATTTACTTGAAATTGTTTGGAGGAATATTTCCAGAAAAAAAATTGTTTAGGGCCTAAAAACGGCTCCGAAAGCTCAAGACCCGAAAAACTGCCAAATATAGTAAATTGTGCTACAATTAAGGAAACTAGAAAATTGAAAGAAAAAATGGTGGGGGTCCACGTGGAATAGGTGGGTCTCCACCAATATCCACTATCCACCTGGATCACTACTTTTTACAGGGAGAAAGAGGAGGATGCAAGGGCTTGGCTATTGAATATGATCAAATACTTTCAGGTGTATGGATATGAGAGTAATTTGAAGGCTCTTGTCACCATATATCAGCTGCAAGGTAAATCTACCTTATGGTGGGATTTAGTGAAAAGTGTACACTTTCTAGATGAGAGGACAGTGTCCTAGGAGGAATTTCAAAAACAATTTAGGTCGCATTTTCTTAGTGAGTGTTATTATGATGATTGTTCCAAAAAATTTCATGAGTTAAAGTTGGAGAAACTATCCATGGATGAATTCGTGCAAAGGTTTACCAGCCTATTACGATACATGCCCTATCTTATGGTATAAAAGGCCAAAATACTATGATTCTTAAATTGTTTACCCGCCTCTTATAAAGAGAGAATTTATTTTGATCAACCAAAATCAATTGATGAAGTAGTAATGAAGGCTAGGTTGAGTTATCAACAATTTAAGAATAGAATTGAGGGTGGAAAGTCATGGAAAAACAAGGAAAGGAGTAAGTTGGGAGGGAATTTGAAAAGGTAGAAGCCCTCTTACCTTATGATTTGGTAAGGATAATCAAAGGAGAACTTTTCTCAAAGGAAATGCACCTCCACCAGCACAATCTTACACATGATCAAAACTCGTAGAACTACACAGTAAGAAGAATAATGGCACAAAAGATTGGAAACCATTGAAATGTTGGGGCTGTGGTGAGCCCCACCTATTAAGAGATGACCCAAATAACCCTAGATCTGTTGAGAATATTTAAGAAATTCAAGAGGCAACGATAATGAATGCCATTGCTAGGAATATTTCTAGGATAAGAACAACACTAGAAGACAGGTAACCCAAGCATCAATCCACCAGGATTGAAATTGAAGGTATTGTATTGAACCAAACTGTGTCTATTTTAATTGATCAAGGAGCTATTCTAAGTTAGATCAACACCCAAATTGTAGAAAAATGTAATTTAAAATCTAAAAAACTCAAGAATGCTTGGTTGGTCCAGTTGGCGATGGGTACTAAAAGAATGGTAACCAGTCAAATTAAACAATGTGTTATTCATTTAAATGGTTATCCTACAACAACATATTTAAATTTGCATCCTTTGGGGTCTTATGATGTGCTAATAGGAATGGATTTATTGGACAAGTGAGGAGAGTTTGTAAAATGCTTAGAGAAAATAATACAAACTGTGGGTGAGGGTGGACAGACTTGTTTACTTAAGTGGAAACCAAAATTAGTTTCAATTCGACATATTACAACATTACAACTCAAAATAAGTCCTAGGAAAGGGTGTCATCTATATATGGTGTAGGTAGAAACCAATGAACAACTAACTAAAAAATAAAAACTAAATAGTATACTGGTTATTATGGAATTTAAAAATGTTTTTCCAGATGAAATTATGGGATCATCTCCACATAGAGATATTGATTTCACAATTGACTTCGTGTCGTTTGCTGCTACAGTGTCTAGAGTCCCGTATAGGATGAGTATACCAGAGTGTCTGGAATTCAAAATACAGTTACAGGAGTTGTTGAATAAGTAGTATAATAGGCCTAGTGCCTCACTGTGGGGAGCACCAGTACTCTTTTTCAAGAAAAAGGACGACACCATTAGAATGTGTATTGACTACAATCAGTTGTATAAGTTAACATTAAAAAATAAATACCCCTTGCCTCGAATAGATTATTTATTTGATCAGGTGGGAGAGGCAACCACATTCTCAAAAATTGACTTAATAATTGTTTACCATCAATTACTTAACAAGAATAAACATATATATAAAACAAACTGTAGAACTAGATAAGGTGATTATGAGTTTGTTATGTTACATTTCACTCTCTCAAATGTACCGACAACTTTTATTTGCCTAATGAATAACATACTTCATCCATACCTTGATAAGTTCACACTAGTATTTATAGATGATATTTTATTCAAGGAATGAAGAACACAAGAAGCATTTAAGGACAGTGCTCCATCAATTATGTGAACATCATTTGTATGCAAAACTTAGTAAATGTGAGTTTTACAAAGACATGATACAATATTTGGGGCACATTATTTTTAAGAAAAGATTGGTTGTGGATCCTGAGAAGGTTAAGGCCATCATGAATTGGCCTACACCAAAGGATGTATCAGTTGTACATTCATTTATGGGAATTGTAGGATACGATCATATGATTATAGAAGTGTTTTCTAAACTGGCATATCCTATCACCTCTTTGCTGAAAAATGGTATCAAATTTGAATGGACAAATAAGTGTCAGGGAAGCTTCAATAAGCTAAAGCAATTATTAACTACAACTCATATACTAAAAATTGTGGACCCCAATAAACAATTCATTGTGTGTACCTATGCCTGTATGGAGGGTCTTGGAGGAGTATTAATGCAAGATAATGTGGTAATAGCCTATGGGTCCAAAAAGATGAAATTACATGAACAAAATTATGTAGTGTATGATCTAGAATTGTAAGAGATAATACATGCGCTTAAAATGTGGAGACACTATCTTATAGGACAAATTTTTACTTTGGCGACTGATCACATCAATATAAAGTATTTTTTCAGCCAACCCAACTTAAATGCAAGGCGAGAAAGGTGGTTAGCATTCCTTAGTCACTCCGAGATTGAAATAAAATATATAAAATGAAAACAAAGCAAATTGGCTGATGCTCTGAGAAGACATGCACATACTGTGTTGGGAATGTCTCTTAGTATGGTAAGTACATATTCTATAGAAAAGGTTAAGCAGGAAATACCCCAACACACTCGATATCAGGAGATTTAGCAAAAATTACAACAAAAGGAAATTCTAGGATATGCAAAGACTACAGGAAAATTACTCACATAACCAAAATAAGATATATATCCCTAATGTGAGTACATTGAAACGAACAATATTAGATGAATATCACAAGAAACCTTATGCAGGCCATCCTGAATACCAGAAAAGGATCATTGTACTAAAAAATAATTTATTTTGGCCATGTATGAAAAGTGGTGTGGCAGAATATCTAGTGAAATGCATAGGATACCAACAGGTTAAAGTAGAGTGTCAACATCCAACTAGATTGTGGAACCCCCTATCTATACCTAAATGGAAGTGGGAAATTTTTTTAGTAAATTTTATTACCAAAGTACCACAAAGAAAATGTCAACATGACTCTATCATGGTGGTGTTATATTTTTTAAATAAAGCAACACACTTTATATCAGTACAATCCACATTTGGGACTTCTCAAATTGCTAGTATTTTCATGAAAGACATATTTCGTTTACATGGGGTACCTAAAGTAATTACGTTAGTTATGGATGCTAAATTTTCCTACAAGTTTTGGAAAGCATTATTTGGGGGCATGGGAACATATTTGAATTTCAGTACTGCATATCATCCACAAAACCAATGGGAAAACAAAATGGACAAATCAGATTCTTGAAGATATATTAAGAATGTATGCTATGCACCAACCCACAAAATGGGATGATTTTCTGCACTTAGCAAAGTTTTCCTATAGCAATAACTATCAAGCTAATATTAAAATGAGTCTTTTCAAAGCATTGTATGGAAGAAAATATCATATGCTGCTTAGTTGGATTCAATCGGAGGATAAAATTATATTCAAACCGGACGCCTTGCAGGAAATGGAACAAATGGTGCAGAATATACACCAAAAATTAAAACGGTTCAAAACCAACAAAAGAGTTATGTAGACAAGAAACGAGTTCATAAAGAATTCATCTTTGGGGATCATGTAGTGTTACAGGTAAAACCTAGAAAAGTACTTTACGAATAGGAAGTTGTGCCAAGTTGGCACCGCGATTTTGTGGTCCGTTTGAAATCTTGGACAAAATTGGGCCAACAACATATCATCTAGCTCTGTCGAATCATATTAAAGTGCATAATGTATTTCATGTATCCTTATTAAAAAAATATATCCATGATAGTTTTCATGTAATTGGCTGGAATTTGATATAGGTGGAACGAGAAGGAGATTCCCTACCAAAGCCACTTGTTATTCCAGATCGAAAAGAGACTGTGCTCCATAATCGAGTCGTTGCTCAGTTTAAAGTGCAATGGAGGCACTTTGTCTCTGAGGAGGCTAGATGGGAGTAGGAGGATTATATGAAGGAAGCATACCCAATATTATTTTAGTAAGAAACTAAAAAAATAAAAACATCGAGAATGGTGTTATTTTCAGAGGGGGAAGATGTAACACCCCTCTGCTATTACGTAAATATCTTCTTTGTGGTTTATTATTAGACCATTTTTAATATGCATCCAGTAAGCCACAGGGAAAAAAACGGATTTTGAAAACAATATTTCTAAATAAGTAAAATTAAGAGATAAAGTTTGAAAATGTTGGGAAAGATGTGTATTAGAGGAAATTGAAAATTGTAGAAAAAATATTCAAATTATTATTAAATTCCTTTTTCTTTGGAAAAAAGAAAAAACATCGAGTTGAAGATGAACACCAAGGGAAACAATATGTGGGAGAGAAAAGCAAATTTTAAAGGAATAAAAAAATAGCCTAGGCTAAGGGATAAGAAGAACCCTGAAAGGTAGGATGTTGTCGAGGAAACATCTGTTGAACATTGATGTATATAATACATGATGGGAATCATTAAGAGGATGTGATTCCAAGTAAAATTTCTCTACTCGGGGGGAACCAGAGGAGGTTGGTTCAAGGTTGGGAGGAAAAAATCTTTTCTTGAAGCATTTTCTAGCTAGGAGCCACATTCCAACCAAGACTTTGGGTAGAGGTTCTATTGTTTTCTTTAGAAATGAACTTACTATTCTATTAGTTGATTTGTTATGGGAAAAGCATATGTGATACTTAGTGATAAATTAATTAAGATATGTTTATTTGATTAATTATACCAGAGAGGTTATGTCTGCTAATTTTAGACAATAGTACATGCATGAAAATATGTTGCAATGATCTCACAAGAGATGTGATTTGCAGACCTATGTAGATGAAACATTTCTTAGAAGAGGTTATGTATGTTAATTTTAGATAGTATTATAATGCATCAAAATATGTTGTAATAGTCTTCGAAGAGATGTGATATGAAGATATCAGTAGATGATGCATTGCTCAAAATGGTATGAATGATCGGTTAGTTAATATTATTCTGAATGAGTTTATGTAGGAAATGAAAAGGAAGAAAATTAAAAGGGGCATGATTAGATTGGTCTTAGAAAGGAAATGAAGACGATTGTATATTTTTTTTAAGAAGTTAGAAAAGTTATGGATGAAATGAAATAAGAAAATAAAGAGGTAATGATGTACATGATACCTACATGGGAAGAGTCCTAGAATTATGATTATAGAGAAGGAATATATCAGACGCTACCCCATGCATAGGAAACTTTTGAACTAGTAATATTAATTAACAAAAATATGTTAGATAGGAGTTATGAAGTAGAAGGGTAGAGCCAAATTATAGCGAGTCGACATAGTTGGATAATCAGTTCAAATTCTATTAATAAGTATTAGGAGGAGGCTAGTTAAACTCTGGACATTAGTTTGGGGCACTCGCAACACCCAGAACTGGTACGAGTAGTTGAATAACTTAAGGCAAGTGGTAGCAGATTTAACAAATTAGTGAGAGTTTTCCAATACCTATTCAACAACCATCATTATAGTTCCAAACTTTCAACAAATAGTGTGATAGTGTCCAATGAATTAAAGAGAACTATGGGGTTGTCGTAACCTCCAAAATGACAACAAGGGAAGTTGGAGACATATTCTTGGTTGGGGACAAATTAAGTTGGCATAAACAAGAGTTGGAACCAACTGCTCGAAGCAATTTCAATTTAACAACATGTGATGTTGTTATTCTCAAATAGGAATAAGATGAAACTTTGTTTGCTGAAGGAGTCAATAAATAGTAGATGAGGGAAGAGGTGGTGGAATTGTATGTATTTAATATGAAAATCAAAATTTATACTCCAACACACTTCCTCCGTTATAAATATGTATGTGGTCATTGAATAATTTATATTTTGTAATGCAAGAAAAGGTACTCATAGACCTGGTAAATGGTCAAGGGAAAAAGATACTAAACCAAAATTATTCGGTAGGATTATAGTACAGATACCTAGTAGGTTACCCTTGAGTAAACAAAAGGGATAACTCAAGAATTATTCCATTATTCAAATAACATGCAGAAAGAGATCTACATATAATTAAAAATGTTGTTTGTTATAATTTTACAATTGTAGATCATAGTATGGAAACAAGAACTCTAAAATTACAACATTTACTAGATTTTATCATTATAGAGTTAAAAGTAAAAGATTGGATGTATTCACAATTCCATATTTATATAGAGAAGAGTAAAAACATGCACCGAGTCATCATTATAGTAATAAAAATAAAATTTTCGAACATTTACAGTCCCATCATTATGGAAGTGGGAGTAGATGGAAACTTAAAGAAAACATTGAAATACCATTTTTAAAGACATAAATAACACTTAAATATTTTAGTTCGTCATTACAAGGTTGAACTCAAAAATTGAGAAAAAACAATTACAGTGAGGGGGGTTGATAGTTTCACGCTCCCTCTTAACTAACTTTATAGTACATCCTGTGTTTTTGTCTTACTATCTACAAACTACAAATATGGGAAATTTAAATTAATGAAGAATCATGCTTATTAGAATCTTATATGCACATATGGGTAGGTTCCTTAGTGGAAATTTTGGGCGAGGTCGATTACACGACACAACAAGAGGGACAACCAACCAAATTAAATACCTTGTCGAGTTCAATATAGTAGGTACCCACCTGTAATAGTGTAGAGGGGAGGGAAATTAATTTAATGCCCAAATTCAAGACAAAGCCATCAAAGGGGGAACTACATTGAAGGTACCTGACACATAATAGAAACAAATAAGTGAAATGTGAAATAAAAATTGTAGAAGAAAAAAACCTAGAAAGTACAACTAGTAAGAAGGGACAACAACGGAATTACTGTGTCAAAGCATTTGCAGAGCAGTTCACCTTCTAGCTACGTGAAGCAATAAACAAAAATTAAACTTGAGCTAAGAAATCTCTAAAAATGAAATAAATGCCACCATAACGTGATCTAAGAGTAGTGTCTTTTATGTCAAATGAAAATGTAACTGACCCTTCCTAGTTATTTGACGGTGAAACCTTTCTCCAGTAGCATATTTTCTCTGAGCTATTAATATCGTGAAAAGGGGAGGCATATCCATATAAACTCCAAGCCACAGGGAAAAATAAGAGAATATTAAATCTAAAAATCCAACGCAATGAAATAATCATTGGTTCAAATCCTTAGCAAATTTGTGCAGAATATCCATACATGTAGAATGAGTGAGGTCCTTAAGTCACCAGGTAAAAGGATTTCCACCATTTCTAGAGTATAAAACTTTGAAACAAAGAAAAAACCTTCACATAGATGCCAAAAATTGCAATGAAAAAGCTCGCAAGAGGCTGTTAAATGGTTCTTCTTTTACCTGAGATGGCATAGCCTCCATGAGGGTGCTTGAGAATTATCTAGAGAGGGATGGAACCACAATGAAAATCTTTGGACAAAGCTAGGTATCACCCTTGCAACCCTCCAATGTTAGTAGTGTAAAGATTAGAAATCAAAAGGAAGATGATGGAGTTAGGGTTGGGGTTAATTCAATAGATGATATACACCCTTGATTTCAAGTCCCTTCTCTCAAGAATTGAGCATGCATGTGACTAGCATGATCGCCATGTGAAGGGAGTTGTGGCGTAAGTAGGAGAGTGGTGGAGTTGGGAGGTAGTACTGCCATAGGTAACATGTGGTTGGCCTTCTCACCCTAGACAATTATTTCATATCGTTAAGATATGTTTCCACCCTGTCCCGTGCTGGTCAATCGGTTAAGGTAAAAATATAGTGTTAGTATTACAACAACCAACCTAGCTAAGTATGACATATAGCGCATAATTGAAAAGGGTGGAGTCTTACCAAGGTGCCATACTATTAAACCATACATTTTAAATCCAATCTCAAATATAAATTAATGGCTATGTGTGATAATGTAGACACGAGCCTGCCATCCTTTCACATTAGTTAAAAGAAGATTAGAGAATGCTTTATTATTGTATTGAAAAAAAATAAAGATTATCTCTTAGTGCATGTGATGAAGGTGCATTCCTCAATATGTTAACCTAGCTATATGACACCACCTCCAACTCCATATCTCTCTCCCTATCTCTCTCCTTCTCTCTCTCAAGTCCTTTGTCTCTTCCTTCATCTCTATCCCTTTTTCTACCACCTCGCTTTGTGTCTCCCCACATCACACACTCTCTCTCCACCCTCCAACTATATCACTATATCCCTTCCTCTCTTTGTCTCTCTCCCCCCTCTGCATATCTATGTCTCCCTCTCCATATGTTCCCCTTATTTCCTTATCTCTATCCTCTCCATTTATCTCTCTTCCTTCATCTCCTCCCTCCCCCATTCTATCTTCATCTCTCCCTTCTTACTCACTCTCTCTCCACCTCTATCTTTCAATGTCTTTGTTCTTCCCTCCCTCTCTTTACCTCTCCAAATCCATCTCTCTCTCCTTCTCTCTCCCTTCCTCTCTCCTTATCTCTCCCCCATCCCCTCTCTCTTACTTCCACTCTCTCCCACATATATCTTTCTCCCCCCCACTCCATTCCCCCTCCATCTCTCTCTCTCTCTATTAAATCTAATCCCATTATACTATATTTAAGAATGTAACTAAATTAAAAAAAACACTTGGTTGTAAACTATTAAACCTATATTTTTTTATCAATCATGTTAAAGAAAGTACAATAATAAAAAACTTAAAAGAATCATGCACTGTCTTTTCTTTATCATTGTTAGTCACTTTTCTTTCTCTGTTTTCTTGGATGCTTGGTTAAGAACAATGACCACCAAGTATGTTTCCTTGTTGCCAGTGTGCCGAACATGCAAAGGAATGATATATTCAAATCCTTGAATAAGCTCATTGATTTCCTGGATCAGGTGTGCAGTCCTACAACTTTAACTAATAGTTTCCCACTGGGAGTCTTAGTTAAGATTTTTAATAGCATCGATGACGAGTTTGGAATCACCTTCAATCACCATTTTGTTGAAAACCTCTTCTCTTGCGATTAGCAAACAATGTTTAACTGCATTGAATTGATCTTCATTACTGCTATCCAGGCCACAGTGCAAAGCATATATTCAAACCAGTTGATGCTATGGGTCTCTAAAGATCCCTCTAAAGCCCAAAGCTCCTGGGTTAGCTTTGGATGCCACATCCAAATTGAGCTTAAGTAAACCATGAGGGGGGCATAATAATCAGGATGGGGATTGATGGGGGGGCACTGTTAAGTTCTAGGATGTGGGGGAGATCATTTGTGAATATAGTTTTAGGATGGATAGGATCCATGCTTCTTGAGGTGCAAACTTCTAATCATCAGAATGACATTTCTCTACAAGGCTAGTTTCTCTAATGTCTTGGAGAATTCCTTTCCAAATCTCTAAATGTGGTAGTTTATGATCCTTGAAAATCCTTATGTTCCTGTCTTTCCATATTTCCCAAATAATGAATTCAACGGAGATATACCAAGCTCTATTTAGGAATGGACTGAAGAATATTCCTTTCCTCCAAATCCCAATTGTGGATCGAATATTGGTATTGTCTCAGTCCAGGGGACCAAAAAGAGAATCAATATTCTGTAAGAGATGAGATACAAAGTGGCATTGGTTCAAAAGGTGCTCAATACTTTCATTTTGAGAGGCACACATGCTACAGAAAGAGGGCCCCTAGATTCCTAACTTTTGTAATTTGTCCCAGGTGAGAATACGACCACTGCACACTACCCGTAGGAAGTCTGCTAATTTTGGCCATAACAGTCCCATCCATATTTTTCACGGAGAGGATTATATTGGTCTCGAGGTTCCTCTATTTCGAACTGATAAGACTATTTAATGGTTAACATGCCTTTGGTTTTTCATCCCCATCTCAGAATATCCGACCTCTCAGAAATAACAATCCCTCTAGAGCATAGCTCTATATTAGATACCTCCCATTGATTTGAGTTGGGAGGATTATTCCAATCTTGTTTCTTTCTCCATTGTCTCCATGTATTGATAGGGACTGGATCCCAAAACTAAATGATCATCACATTATGCACTATATTGGTAAATGGGAATACCTCAGCAAGGTCCTTGTGAATGAAGAGATTTTCCCATTATTGCCACAAATCTTGCCAGAATAAAGCTATACTCCCATCCTATTATAGTAGCTGCAACACCCTCTAAAATTTTGGCTTGCATCCAATTTCAAAGACTTCATTGGGTTTTTACTTGTGTTCTCAGGCACCTGAGCTCATTCCGTGAGCTCATGTGAAGTCTGTGCACCCTCTTCACTTGACCGTTCACCGAACATCTTTTAGCATGTTGGTCATAATGTCATGCTTGTAGCCATGCTATGGCCACACACAAATCCCATCTTCATGTGTACATTTTTTATTCACTATGTAAGCATCCATTGCACTCACACATGAAGTTGTATGCACTCCGCAAGCGTCTTCATGGTTGTTCAATGATCAATCACAAGTGTCGCTCTTGTCACATGCATTGTCGGTCAGTCACACTGAGTGTATGTTGTCTTGATGGTTCAAGGTGTCTTATCATTAATTCACGGAAGTGTGTGTTCTCAAGTTAATGCATGTCTGAAGTGACTTGTTCACACACTTAGTCATTTTGTTGAAGCTATGTCGAGTGGACCGACCCCAACAACTAGACCTCCACTGAGTAGCAATGCGTAGTTTTAGCCCTCATTGAACATGTACTACTACCCAGAATTGCATAGAGTTTGAGGATGTCTCCTAGGTAGTCTGCACTGCATAATCCTATGTCAACCCGACTGACTGTCACCCAGAAAAATGCAAAAGTTTCTTAGAAATCCATCTTAATTTGTGTTGCCTACAAGCAAAACCACCAAGCCTCCAGCTAGTCAACCAGAAAGTTTGACCACCTAGTGACCCCGAGCCTCACTCCTCCAAATAATTGCACAGAAACTACCAATCACAGCCACTTTCTTTGACTAAAGAAACTATGCAGACCTGTCAGACAGACACTCGTTGCCTGTCATTGCACTACCCTAAAAAATTGCATAGTTTTTCCAGCTAGTCACCTTATTAGCCGACCTGTTGCTCCTCCTAAAAATTACGCAATTTTCACAAGAAATATCCTAGCTTCCTAGCATCCTGCTCATCTTAGAAACTCTGCAGGGATGTTTGGCTGGCTAGCCTGTTAGCTCTGTGCAGTTTTTTCCAACAACCTCCTGCAGCCTACTGCCATCTCCCAAAAGAAATTGTACAGTGTTTTCCAGAGGCCTCTCGCTATCTACTGCCAGTTTCCCTAGAGAAATTATGCAGTTTTTAGTGCTAGTATCCCCTTGTTGCCTATACTATCTCCTTGAAAACTTTGCACATATCTGACCTCCAACCAAGCTAGATCTCGCACATAGTCATTGTCAATCTCAATTGCCCATCTTAGCCTCCTAGTGGCCTCTGCACAATTTTCATGGATAGTGCACAGGGCCCACATCCCGACTTGAAATATGCCTTCCACAGTTTGAGAGCCTTATCCTCTCTCATAGTAACCTGCATCTGGAAGTGAAAAACAATGAATCATGGTAGACTAGGATATTTATGGATTTTATGTCGTCTCATCATGAGTGATTGTAGAGAAAGGTACATGGACGAGACATGGCACGATGATGAACATGATGACAAAGGAGCACATGCTAGGAGGTATGTTTGTAAATAGATGAAAACATGGAGCATGTAAAGTACAATCGAAGGAGATGCATGTAAATGAAACATCAAGTGAACACCAATATCATTGAAGACTCTGCACACCTTTCCATGTGGAGGTGAAGTTATGATACACCAAGTGGACATCCATCACTTAGTAGCACTGCAGCTTTATAGGCACACCACTATCAACATGAACATACTAGCGCTTTTGTGTCATTTCATGTCATGATTCATCTCAGCCACATCACTACTTTGGTCCATATTGTTGTAATCAATGTAATGTAACATGGAATTCCAAGAGACCCACATGTAAATATGAAGAGTCATGTAAATCAAACATTCATGAGGGAAGTCAAACAATCATGAGGGAATTCGAACAATCACAAGGGCCAATTTTACCCTTGGATATAGATACCCCTCATTTGTACATGCAAAATGATTTTCACCTTGGCTCCTCCCACGTAGCCTTGAGAGTCTGTAGTCTTTTCTTTGAGGAGCAAGTAGTGGCTCCAAAGCCCCGCTAATGAATTTAGTGATGTATGATGTACCAATGTGTCTTGGAACTTTTCCTTAATTCAAAAGCCCAACAACAGGCTAACACATTTTCACACATGTATTATATTTGTTTGTGACTATTCTTTGGACATTTGTAATGCATGCTTCTTTAACATGTATTAAGACAATTGAACTATTTTGGTTGTTCTAATACATATGCCTACAAAAATGTGTTGTATGAGTTGTTAGCATTGTCCCGCCGAACACTTGATAGATGCATTCTCATAAACTTGTTATAATGACCTTCGCACTTGTGTGGACTACTCCACTGGGTATTGTACATGTTATCCATTGACTATGTGTTTGTGACTGTCGCATCCATGTGGAATACTCTACCAAAAGTTGTACATGTCCTGCTATGTTGTATGTCTTAGATAGAGTTGGGAATATTCCCTTTTGACTTGAGACTCACTTCCACCCTCTCCATTTGTTGTGAAAGAACCTTGACACAAGTAACACTAAGCACTCATGAGGCATGCAAACCTTGTTGTTCAAAAACAAAGTAGACGACTCACATGTGATGACAGGAAAGATCTAAGGAAAACCTTTAAGATAATGGAGACCAGGCCATGATACTAGATGGGACTCCTACACCAAACTATGTGAGGTCTAGCTGGGAATTCATACTAGGGAGATCCCCTCAATGTTGGAGGGTCCAACACCATCAACATTTATGGCACTAGAAGGAGGGCAACCAATTGTTTACGGCTGAGTTTCCTCTCACCCCCTCTCATCAATCATCTAGTCGAGGGAGTAACTCGTACTCCCTCTCATGTACGCATGACTCTGAAGTTGGTTACTCCTCACCTCCCAGACGTGAACATGGAATTTCGTATGGATTCCTCTGCTATGTGTGTCCCATCACCTGTTAGTTCATGAATGTAGTAGGAATAATCCCACAAAAACAACATCTTTCATATGCATCAAGGGAGCCAAAGACCACTCCCATAGGAGTTTTCCTATCATCAGTGGAAGAAGCAATTATTGCCACACTCGAAGGTATGGGAGAAGTTGCTGAGAATAGAGAGGAACCTCCAATATTCAAATAGGGAGAACAAGACACCCTCATGATCTTGGGCTTAGATTATAGTATAGGATGTAGAGGCAGAGATGAACCGAAAGACTTAGAGCTGGAACCATCATTTTCTGAAGAAGTGGAGCGGGACGAAGAATAAGAAGACATGGCTAACCAAGAATTAGAATGGATGAATCAAGGACCATTGGATCTCTTGGGTGCTTTTCACAATATGCCAAAGCGTTCGGAGAGAATGCTCACAAAGTATGACCCTAATAGCACAGTGAAGGTAGAAGACCACTTTGAAAGCTTCTACCTACAACTGTAGACACTTGAGGTGTTGCATGACAACGTTGCATGCAGATTGTTTCTGTGTACCTTGGATGGCTGTACAACAGTATGGTATCACAACCTTACAATCAACTCCATCCATAACTAGGTTATGTTCAGACATATATTTTTTGAAAAATCCATTGATGACAAGACCCTAGCCATGTTTCTCAAAGAGTTTGGCAGTCTGAAAATGGAGTCGAAAGAAAAGGTAAAATATATCAATCAAAGGTTTTTTCACATATTGAATAAGTTTTGATCAGACACAAAACTTCATGACACCATCATTATCTGCTAATACACATCCACACTGCCAACTCGTATTTCGCAGTTCATAAAGTGAATTGTGAAACCAACTTTATTGTAAAATTGCAAAGAGGTAATTGTTGTATAGAAGGACCTGCACACGATTGGAGTCATCACGGATGATGAACCTACAAGAGACTCCAAAAATCCAAGTAGGAAACTCCATGTTGTGGGAAGAAAGAGTAAAGACAAGGAAGAAACTAACATTGAAACCCTTACTCGTCTTGTTAAGAAATTGACAATCGAAGTGTCTGAGTTGAAACAACAAACAATCGACACATCTGTGAGCATCCATCCACCTCGACAATAGAAAGAAAGCATGTCATCGGGAAACAACCGCTTCCCAGCTAAAGCTGCACATAGCTCCATTTCATTGTTCTAGTTAGAACAGTTCATGAAATATGGATTTTTCTCATCCCATGAAGATGACAACCTAGAACGGTCTTGTTCAGATTGGAAATGAGTTGCGAAATCAATATGAATCCATATTCCAAACGTACTGAGAAGTACACAATGCTAATTGAGAGACACAAATGATGATGAAGATGTTGCACCTGATGAGGCATCCAACAATGGGCACGGAACAACATGTATCAGTGCTCGCAAGAAACATAGAAGAAAAACACCAAGAAGCAACCTCAAAATATAAATGATTGATACAATCTCAAGAGTCAAGGGGATCCCCTACACTAGGAGAAATGCAAGAAAATCTTGAACTATTGAGGAAGGTTGATCAACTAGCCGACCAAAAGTAGAAAACATAAAGAAACCCTGGTAAGACAACACCAGACAAGACTGTGTCCATGAAGAACAAACTGCAGAACACTCTGCCAGACAATACGAACACAAGTTTGATCCTGGACATCTCGATGAGTCTACCTTCTCTAGACTAAAACATTATGGAAGACATGAAGAAAACTCGAGAAAAAATTAGTTTGTTCGATTTGGCTGAGATTCAAATTTAGCGAGATATTTTGTTGCATCCACTAAGGAAAAATTCTACACACATCGCAACCTCTACCAACAAGGGAGCAATCACATCTCCTGGTTCACTCACAATTGTGCTAAACAAACTTCAGATGGAATAAGAAAACTATGTTTTCCCTCCATTCTTGCTTTCATTTGAAATTTTTAATTGCAATATCCATAAATGTTTGGTTGATTCTAGTGCATCAGCCAATGTTATGCCACTCTCAATTGCCAAGAAGATAAATGCGCAATGGAGAAAGACATCTGCGTAGATCATCCAACTCAATCAAACATGTGTACTAGCTATTGGCGAACTTACAAATGTGATCATCTGACTATCCCATGATGGCTAAGTTCACCAGTGCATAAACATTGCTATTGTGAATATACAAGAATCATATGGCTTATTACTCAACATAGACTGGTCTAGAAATTTGAATGGATTCTTTGCTATAGATTGGTCAGACTTATGGCTTTTGTATAAGGGAAAAAGCAATCAAATCTAGGTGTTATTTGAGAGATACATGATGCATAACATCACTCCCATAAATGGCGAGAACAAATCATTAGCCTTCACAGAGCTCATGTTCAACAACTTTCTCTTGGAAACAACGCTGGGGTGATATCTTGCACTGCCAACTCCAACCCCACCAGGCGCGCAGTTAGGTCTCCTTCCTTACCAAACTGATAGAAATCAAGCTTGTATAGCACATTGTAACATTAGTAGCAATATCAGTAGTGGTAGCATTAGTAGGAGCAGTACAAGCACCTTGAATGGTCCATGTACAAATGAGTTGTGGACCATGTATTTTGACGAATCAAAGACACAAGATGGCTCTAGAGCTGAATGTGTCTTGATTGACCCAAAGCACAAGAAACATGTGATGTTGAGTCACTTGGCATTTGAGTGCACAAAAAACATTGTTGAATATGAAGCACTCATGTTCGGCTTGCAAAATTCCATTAGCCTCAATGTTGTTGTGCTCAAAGTGGTAGGTGATGCAAGGAATATGACATGTATGTAACACCATACATTATTTATCACCTAATCTCAAAAGCTACCAGCAATAGTTAGGGTAACTAATCTCTAACTTCCAAGCATTGAATATGATTTTTGTGCCAAGAACACGTGATGCAGCTATCGATACCTTAGCAAACGCAACTACTAGCATGTCAATGCTTAGGGATAGATTTTCTATTGAAATTTTGTACAAGCCTTCTATCCATAATAACATAACTAATCTACATGCTTTTGGTGATGATCAACAAATACTACACTTCATGCACAACACTGATGCCTTCAAGGACGTAACAACTGATGAAGATGAGCACGAGTAGTCCCTGAAGCTACAGTTGATGACAAGAAAGGAAACCTCATCCCTAAGGGTGTCTTTCTATCAAAAGGCTCTAGGACTTGCAAAATCACTTTCAAGGGCCAACAAACAACAAAACCTATAGTTCCACTATAATGAACAAATAGGTCAATCTCAGAACAGATCATGATTTGGAGATCATTAGTCTCGTTTTGTGTTGCACATCATAGGAGTGACAAGTTTTTGTCTACTTGTTCAATAATAACTAGATGTTTCTGCGTGGGCACATGATGGCCTCAGTACATACTGTTAGCACAAGGATTTACTCCTAGACTACAAAAGGAGAAAGACTTACACATCATGATTTCATTTTAAAATTTACAAGTGTTTTTTGAGTGGTGGAATGGCTTCTGAAGGACTTTTGAAATGATCGTGGTCCTCTTTAACTTTTATGCATTTGGCAAGCATAAATTGTATGGTTAAGTGAGCAGTATAAGGGACCAATGGAAGGAGAACGGGTAGCTAATACTTATCCTAAGAAAACTGAGTATCTTCAGACAGTCACCTTAACTACATAAAGCCTTATAGCAAACTCTATTTTTTTGATAAGGATGATAACAGATAGAAAGTAGGAAAACATATAAAGTATTTAACAAATCCTTTGTGAAACCTTCACTAACAATTTCTGCTTAAAATAATATTATGATTTACAAGAAACTGGATAGTAGATAAGTTATCATTAGATCCTCTTAATCATTCTCACTCATACTATACTAGTTGATGTAATTTACCATTTAAAAGATTAAAATAGGCTTGACATGGAAAATGAAAATTAGGAAGTAAAAACAGGTATAAAGTATCTCACAAATCCTTTGTGGAACCTTCACTAGCAACTTCTACTTAAACACATATATAATTTACAAAAAACTGGACAGTAGATAAGTCATCATCAGATCCTCTTATTGATTCTCACTCATACTATACTAGCTACTGCAAATTTATAATTCAGAAAGTTGAAAACAGGAGATAGACAAACCACACATTAAATATGACTTGAATCAAGGAATCCTCTAGCATGAAGTGTAGAAAAAACTATTTTATTAAGATGAGTCCTCACGTGAACCAAAATCCAACCCTCAAGTGATATTTACAAAAGGTATATAGGGAGAGAGGCACCAACTCCAACTCTCCTAAATTGGTGGTTCTAATTTTAGACATTAAGATCATATCCTATTGAATTACAACATAAATTATTGGTGTAGATGAGAAGAATAGGAAGAATGACACCTTGCTGCTAGAAAACTAAATGGATGCCCCTTTTTCTCCTGAATTTTCTCTTTATGGTCTTGCCTATTGAATGACCATATGTCTTCATTAAATCTAACCTTCAACAACCTCATAACTGTCTCATATCCATCATATTTCTTATCCCTATCGTTATGAGTTGTTGTCTCCCGAAACTGGCCCAGAGGTTTGTTGTTGAGAGCTGTCTATTTCTATTGTGACAGGTGCTACCAAAAATTTCGGTAATACATGTAATGGTGAAAAAACTAGAAACACTTCGAAGCTTTTGGTAGGATAATGTTTCCACTTCAAAATTTCAACAAAAATGCTTCAGAATATCCTTTCATCCTATGTGAGCTGAAGCCTCTACAAGCTTATCGAAGTTGGTTTTAATTCTAGCAGATTTAGACCTTGTGATTTTTGTTGTGTCTTCTTTGATGATGGCCTGTCTCTTTTCTGCTTCTTTTTGGATCCTTTTTCTTTTGGAAAACCATGATGGCTAGTCGATGGGAGCTTTGTCTCTTTGTTTCTTCAAGGATCTTCTAACTTTTGCAGTTGAAGGATCCTCAGTTTGCAGCTCTGTAGGCTATTCTTCTATACCTATTATTTCAGTTAGCAAACTATGGTTATTTAGGGCCTTTGATTTTAGTCTATATTTGTTCTTTTCCCTAGTATGCCTCCTCCTAATTCCAACAACTAGTCTTGGCTCTTCCTCTTTGTTTTTACCAATTCTTGCATACCCTGATTCTTTGAATATTTCCTCATCCGAATCAAGAGGTTGGTCTTCTTGTTGTTGTTCATGTGGTTCTGAAATTTTAGGAAGCACTTGCGCGTTAGATTTCTCTTCAGCTACAAGTTTTCTTCTCCTAGTTCTTATGTAAACTTTAGAGAAAGGTTTAACAGGAGGAACATTTTTTGAGTTTTCAACTTTTTGGGCAGAAGAGCTTTCCTCTTACTCCTTTTTCTTTCTAGTTTTAGAAGTTGAAGGCTTCCATTTGTTGTTTTTGGCAACTCTACTCATATCTTCCTTTCTTGTATTTCTTTTGGAGCTTCCCTCAACTGATGCAGTTGTTGTTCTCTTTGTCAGAACTTGTTTTGGAGAAGGATTATCAATTTCTTGGGGTTTTGGTGCAGGTTGGCCTACTCTATAAAAAAAGAAATGGTCTCAAGTCTGGTTCCTCTTCTTCAATTCTTCTTCAACCAAAACCTTGATAATTGCCTGATGATACAGGCTGTACTCTGATGCTTCTTGATGTGTTTGAATCCTTGCTGCCATTTTGGCCAGTCTCTTCAATATAAAATAAGGCAAGATAAGAGCCCTCATACCTACAAAATGAAACAAAAACCTCATATTGTACAGAAAATCTACTCTATATCTTCTCTCACAAGTGAGGAAGATCTTAACTAGCTTAACTTTTTCTTCCCATTCTTTCTTCAGACAACTGTTGGAAATTCCTTTAGCCCAGTTGGGATTTTGGTATTCATATCTAATCAAAGCGTTGAGATATCCTCCTATGATAAGTTGTCCTTTGAACCACTTTTCTCCTTCCAGGGGAAGGTTAAAATCTTGTGCAATAGATTGTTCTGAAACCTACAACTGAAAATGAAAATGACAACTTCCTATCCATTAAAAATCTGAGCAAATTCACAGGTTACTCCTTGATGTGAGTCTCCTAACTTTGTGTAGAGTGGATACCATCCTGCCTGAATGAACAACCTTCTTACCTTTAGATTAGCATCGACTAACTCAACTCCTTTGGGTTCAATTATCTTGAGCTTTCCACCTTTCATAGACTTTGGTGCCACATAGTATCTGCTTGCTAATTATGAAGAATAGGTGTCAAGGTGTTTGAATCATTACCCAATAACTGTTGCAACTATCTTGTGTTAGGCTACCTGAAAATATGGGATATGTTCCCTAACTCCTTCAACAGTGTCTCCTTATCTACTATTCAAAAATTAGAAATGGTGACTTTTCTTTCACTTTCGAATATTTCAAATGAAGCCATGGTTCCATCTCTTATGCATTTAATCCTTCCTGATTACATAAGATTTCATGTCGTGTAGATAGCATGTTGTTGTAATGATGAAGCTGAGTTTCCTTGGAGAGTCCAGCTAATATGCTACAGGTGGTTGTATGGGAATCTTGCAAATCTGGAAACTTTCCTGCATTAATTCAGATGCTACTGGAAATTCTGGTAGCGTATTACGCGGAACGGAAGGAACGGTCATTGGAATTTAGATATCTGGCTAAAACTGACACTACAAACACGTATAGGATTTAGGAAACCCACGTTATTTAATATGAGTGAGGTAAAAAACAGTTGGCTATGGATATGGCTAACACCTAGCAAACATGATCAACCAAAATGATTAATGACTACTACTTGACTTGACTTGGAGTTCATGACCTATCCAATCACGAAATCTCATGATTTGGATTTGATATTTAGCTTACATGACACGTGGGCAATAAAAAACAACTGTTTTTCGGATTTATTTTTTAAAAATGGGAAACATTACCAGAAATTCTAGTAGCATCAAAATATTTTAAAAAACAAGAAATACCATAAAAAATGGAAAGACTATCTGAAAAACAGGGGAGACTGTTTGAACGGAAAAAACGGGCGCTATCGGAAATTCTGGCAGCATTTTCAATTTTTTTTTTAATTTACAAATTAATCCTAAAAATAAAAAATTTGAAACCCTACTCATGACTTATCCTACAACTGTGCTAACACATATGAAACACGAATAATTCAACATCTGATGCCAATCAAAGAAGGGGTCAAGCCAGTACAACAAAAACTGAGGAAAGTACATCCATCAATTAAACCCCTTATACCCAAAGAAATCACTAAGTTGTTGGATGCTTAGATCACTTACAGAGTTCATTATTTTAGATGAGTTTCTAACTTTTCTTATGTACACAATAAATCCGACGAAATCCACTTATTCACTAGAGGTTCCCACATCAAAATCATCCATTTCTCCAGATCTCCAAAAAGTCTTGGACAATCATTCCAAGGTATTTGAGACTCCCAAAGGCCTCCCACCTATTCGTGGTCATGATCATGCTATTAATTTGATGCTAAGAAGTGTTCCTCCAAACATGAGGCCTTACAGATATCCCTATGTCCAAAAGAGTGAAATTGAATGTATGGTTGTAGAAATGCTAGAGGTTGGTATAATTCAACCTAGTCAAAGTTCTTTCTCTGCTCCGGTAGTATTGGTTCATCATGGCGCATGTGTTCAGATTATAGGGAGCTCAACATAAATTCACCATTCCTATCATTGATGAATTATTGGATGAATTGCACAGATAAATTTATTTCACCAAGTTGGACCTTCGTTGAAGATATCATCAATTCAGAATGAAGACTGAACACATTCCTAAAACAACATTTATAACTCATGAGGGTCATTATGAATTTTTGGTCATGCCTTTTGGCCTTACTAACATACCTTCTACATTTCAAGGTTTGATGAATTCCATTTTCAAATCCTTCCTTAGAAAATTTGTGTTAGTATATTTTGACGATATACTAATCTACAACAAGTTTTGGAACGAACATGTTGAACATGTTGACATGGTGCTCAAACTATTGGAAGAGAAACAATTATATGAAAAAATCTCCAAATGTTTCTTTGGAGTACAAGAGGTGGAATATCTGGGTCATATTGTATCTTATGAAGGTGTTAAGGTGGACTCTAGCAAAATTAAAGCCATTAAGGGATGGAAAATACCCACATCCATAAAGCATCTATAAGGATTTCTTGGGTTGACAGAGTATTATTGCAAGTTTGTTAAGAATTATGGGAGAATAGCAGCACCTCTAATAACATTATTGAAGAAAGATGCATTTTCATGGACTCTAGAAGAAATGAAGGCCTTTGAACATCTTAAAGAGGTAATGTGCCAAGCACCAGTCTTAGCTACACCGGACTTCACAAAAAACTTTATTGTGGAATGTGATGCCTCAAGAAATGGAATTGGTGTTGTTTTAATGCAAGAAGAAAGACCCATTGCTTGTGAAATTCATCTAATCAAAGGAAAGTATTTACAGAAATCTATATATGAGAAGGAAATGTTGGCAATACTACATGCACTTAAGAAATGGAAACCTACCTAATAGGAAGACACTTCAAGGTAAAAACAGATCATGATAGTCTTAAATACTTTTTAGAACAGAGATTATCTTTAGAAGAGCAAAAAAAATGGGTCACAAAGATGTTGGGTTATGAATTTGAAATCATCTACAAAAAAGGGAATAAAAATGTTTTGGAAGATGCACTCTCAAGAAAGGATGCGGATGTGGAAGCATTTCGCGTCATTTTTATTATCCAACCAGATTGGATAAACAAATCAAGGGATGAATAGAATAATGATGAGGAAGTGTGGGCACTCATTCAAAAGATATAACAAGATTCTAGTACATCTGATACATTTAGCTAGAGAAATGATTTGTTATGGTGCAAGGATCGCTAATACCTATGTAAGAATTCCCAACTCAAACAAAATATTCTTAGGGAATTGCACACCTTTCCCTTAGGAGGGCACTCAGGATTTATAGAAGCCTATCACAGGGTTAAAAAGGTTTTTTTATTGGGATGGCCTTAAATCATATATTCAAACATTTGTGGCAGAATTTTTGGTTTTCCAACAAAATAAATTTGAAACAAGTAAGACCCCAAGACTATTACAACCTTTATCCATTCCAAGACAATGTTGGGAGGAGGTTTCAATGGATTTTATCAAAGGCTGACCCAAGTACGAAGGAAAGAGTGTTATCATGGTGGTCGCTGATAGACTTACCAAGTATGCACACTTTTATACATTATCTCATCCATTTAAAGCAAGTACAGTTTCTACTTCATTTATGGAAACAACTTAAAAGCTACATGGAAACCCAAAGATTATTATAAGTGACAGAGATTCCATTTTCATTGGAAATGTTTGGACATAATTATTTTCTTGTCTTGGTAATTAGTGATGAGCCCCAGAAAAGGGTAATTATATGGTCTCATTTAGCCTCCTAATTCAACTTAATCCACCATTCTCATTAGTTTATTGCATTTTTTTATTATATTTATGCTAATAGAGTGAATTGGGCTAGTCATTGTGCCAAAAAGTCTAATGTTTGCTTTATGCAGAGTTTTGGTCAATTTTGAGACAAAATCAAAGGTTTAATGAGCACTTGGCAGCCAAATTCGTGGAAGAACAAGGGAGAGGATTTGTAGGAAGGTCTCCCCTTCATTTATGAGCCCCTACATTGAATTCTCCATCAAAAACTCAGAGCACAAGGGGCAACCAAGCAAGTCAAGTAGGACTGTTGTTAACAGCAAGTTTTGGTAGCTGAGTTCCTAAAGTTTAGGAGGGTTGTTTGGGTCCTCAATTTGTATAAATAAGAAAGCTTAGGGCCTCAGTTCAGTTAGTCAGTTTTTAGTCAAATTGTAGTTAGATTTTAGTCAGTAGGTTAGCCATTTTGTTAGTCTATTTTCACACTTTAGTGCAGCTCTGTATTAGCACATTTTCGAGCTTTTTCTTGTAGACAGTTTTTGGGATGTAACTATTATTCTTTGATCAATAAAGATGAATCCAGCTTTACACCAGCTCTAATCTTTCTTAGGAGGCTGTAGCTCTTGGGGTTGGGCCCAACCTAAGTGCCAGTGCCTCTTTGTGTACTTTTATGTGTCTTTTTTGCATTCATAGAATAATTTCTGCTATTTAGATTAAAATCTTGTGTTGTTACTTAGGTTGTTTTTGATGATTGAATTAGATTTTCATGCTTCAGGTTGATTTGATAGTGTGGTAAATGAAAATACCTACAAAAAGGCCACCAAGCAATCCTTGATCTCATCTCTCCCTCCTAGGGACCATGAGCTGAGACCAAGGCATACTTGCTGCCACAAAAACATTGTTTTTGCCTCTACATGCAGTTGCTAGTGTTAGATTTTTAGTTAGGAAAGTTCATACCAATTGTACTTGCATGTTTAGAATCTATTCTTGCTTAGTTTCCATAGTTATCTTGCATGATTTTCTGCCAATAAACTTATGCTCATCATGTTTCTTGTTTTTAGGTCAAAGTAGGTCAAAATAGCTAGATCTTTGGTTTTCCTTGTTTTTGTTGATCAGTTGTGGAAAATAGTGTGCAGAGCACCTGTGATACGTCCCTACCTACCCTTCTTCCATAAATACAACCTAATCCATCCTCTAACTCAGATTCTTGCCCTTCATTTGCCACATTTTCTCACTTTGCCCTAAATTCTACATTCTTGTTCAGCATTGCTCCCTCCATCCTCGAACCAATCCAATCACCTTACTCACTCGTTCACTAGGTCATAGACCCCTTAACATCCTTATCCAACCTCAATTTCCACTTTTCCACCATTTTTCCTCCATCAACCCTACAAAATCCTTTTTTGGAACATCCTGTAGAACCCCTGCAGACTTCCTGTAAAAGTTCACGTGAGCAGTTTTTCGAGATCCAATCACTATGAAACTCTCTAGAAGGGTGCTATGGACCCCTTAGGCCCTATTTTCACCTTCCCAACCTCCCATAATTTCCTACCCCACTTCCTTTTTCCAATCAACCTCTGCACAGTAAAAAACAGTTAAAGCACATGCATAATAATTCTACAAGATTACTCCAAAATACAAAAAGATGTTCCTTTTCAGATTTCACTTCAGAAGTAGCTTAGTCACATGCACTTTACCTTTCCAAGAGTCAATGGCATCCATTTCTGTAGCTCTCATCCCTTTTCTTGCACCAGTAGGGTTAGTCGGTAAAACTAGGGTTTGCTAGGGTTTGCATTTCCTTTCAACTTTCCGCTTGTTTCTCCAAGTAGATTAGCCTCTGTTGAGTTAGCTTTCATCCATCACAGTTAAAATCTTCTTCTAAGAGCTCATAGAATTTGGCTTAAGCTCCTAGTAGACTTGTGCCAGCTAATCAAGTGACAGCCTATGGCAAGAGCTAGTACTTGTGCATATAGCACTGTCGCTTCCAAGTTTGTTACGAACTACTAGGTTGATAAAAGTAAAGAAGGGAGTCCAAGGAGTTGCAACATTATTACTGCAATACTGGAGCCCACCATCTTTTCGGCGCAGTTTCCGAGGAAGTGTCGGAGTATTGATGATTGTTGCTTTTCTTCTATTTTCTACTACAACCTTTTACTAAGTAGTTTATTTTAGCAAGAATAGAGTAGTTGTTTCATTTCCACTCTGCAATTTCATTTCCGCAAAAGTAGATTAGAAATTTCCTGCTTTCCTAGACTAGCATTTCAATTCAGCAAGCGTAGATTAGATCTTTCTCACTTTCATAGATTAGAATTTCAATTCTGTAATTTCAATTATGCAAGCGTAGATTAACATTTCAATTGTGAAATTTTAATTTTTCAAGCGTAGCTTAGCATTTCATTCCTACAATTTCATTTTAGCAAAATAGATTAGTCCTTTCCTACTTTCATTTCAATTCTACATTTTCATTTCAACAAGATAGATTTTAGTTAGTTGCAGTTCAATCTATTTTAGTTTTGTAGGTACAAGCAGAAAAAAACAAAAATCAACCAAAAAGATTTCCTTTCATGCCTTGTAGGAGTAGAGATAATTCAGAGAAATGTTTGCACAACACCCCCACTACTTCACACAGCCAACAATCTCTCTTCTTCGATGGCTGTGATTAAGAAGAAACCCTAGGTGGACAGAAAGACATATTTGAAGAACCTCTAGGGGAGAAGAAGAAGAAAACATTCCTCTGGAGCAAATCGTTGAAAACAGAAACGTTGGGAGCAATATATTTTCTTCCAACTCAATCCCTAGAGGTGAAAATGAAAATATGGTGGAAGATTTCAAGAGAAATATGAGGCAATTTCTTGCAATGTAATTGGATACCTTGTGGATCCGAAGGAAGCAAGAGGAGGCCGAGAGGGCTTTGACCATCTCTTGTCCCAGGTGCACTAGAAAGCATCCTAGGAATGAATGTCCATTGCACTCCAAAGAAGTGTGTTTTGTCTGTGAAGAAGACCATCCTACGAATCAGTGCCCTTCCTTGCCCAGGCTTAAAGCTGCATATCAGAGGGCCAAAGGCACCACTAAACCACTCTCTTATATGAACCAAAGGAGGCCACATGGACCCATAACTTACGAGCAGGGAATACAAGGGACATCCCAGACTTATTACAACCTCTATCAAGCCACTTCCATGCCTTCTTGTGGTCCCCCTGATTCAAAAGGTAAGTCGTAAGGTGAAGGAGGAAACAGTAAAGAGAAAGACAAGGTGTATAGGTCGACTAAAGGTAAGCAGTACCCCAAGTAAGCATGATTTCAGTAAGTGTTACACTCATGAATGCTACAAGTTAAGATCATGAAACGAGCCGATATAGAAGGGGGGTTGACGCCAGGTGGATAGATGCTCATAACTAAAGCAAAGCATCTGAGAAGGGCCGGAAGGTGCTCACCTGAGGCCCTACTATTATAATGGGGGGTGAGGGGATTTCTCGTCAAATTTCTCAGTGCCCAAGCAAGCCCGTCCACCAAGGGGCCCTATTATTATTGGGGTCACTCATTATTCATATGGTGAGGGTTTTTAACGCTGACTCATCGATATGGGTGAGGGCCCTTACTTCTTCATAGGGTCATCACTATTCATATGGTGAGGGGTTTCTCTTTCACTCCTAAGCAAGTTATGACGATCATCCCACACCTGGTTCCATCACAACCATTGACCCTCGTCTGACCAATAAAGCAAGAAGTAAAATGACGATCCATGCCATTCAACAATATATGGAGCACGGAGCAAGCAAGGCACCTCGTGTTCGATCCACACAAACTAAAGGTTGGAAGGAATAATAAAGAACTATAGGGTAGCCCCCCCCCACCTTGGCCCAGCCAGGTTGTGGTAGCAAGTATTTATGAAGGTTGTAAGAGGTTTCATTCATTTGTCTTGGTAAACCTGGAAGTGAATAGTAGGTAGTTGGTAACTATTGATTGGCTCTGGGTTCTTCATCCTATCCTGACCCACCCGATAAAGAGAAGGTCTGTAGCAGTAAGTACTGACATGATTAATAAGTCAAGTGATATAGGGCTATAAGGTCTAGGTCTATAGGTGGGTGGGTAGTGGGTACTTACATTCAAGGTAAGGTAGGTATCTCCTCTGGTGTCTGTCTGGGCATCTTCTCTTCAACCTCTCAATGCTGACTGGGATCCCATCCATTCATATCCTGGCAATGCTCATCCTTCCTGGTCCACACCCCCTCCTTGGTCGTATCCATCTCAATATCATGCTCAACCTGCTACTCATCCATTTCACCCCTATGCTCAGCCACAGCCTCAGTATAAAGCACCTCATCAGGGGTGGAGGCCCCAATACAAATCTCCTCCTGCTCCTTTGCCTCCACCACCTACCCAACCACAACCCCATCCACATCCATCTCAAATATACACCCCCACTCAACTAACCATACCACCATTTCCAAACCCACATATTGGAGTAGCTCAACCCAATTACAATGTTGAGGCACAACAATTCCAAACAACTCCTTTTGAGCTCAATGATATTCACCATAGCTCATGAAGAGTATTTCAAAACAAAGATTATATTGACAACATTGAAGGACCACATCCAACAAAAAGAATATTAAAAAGAGGAGATCAAAGCACCATGGATTGCACTTAATGAAGAGAAGACTTCAGAATCAGAGATTGAGAGAGCTCCCTCATGGTTACCATCAAATCCTCCATGTAGTTAAGAGAAAAATCAATAAAAAGACGAAGATGTGAAGGTCATAATAGAAGGTGACATGAAGAACGATCCATATTAGCAAAAGGACCAAGGATATTAGAGCTATATTGAGATATGGTTCCTGATGGTCACTAAGTTGCAGCAGTACTCTCTTCCTCAACTGTGTTTGATCCCTTCAAAGTCAAATCATTTGGTCTCTAAAATCTGGATACCTGTCAAAGCATGCATTTCAAGCCTCCACACCATTTTGTCTCTAATCTCGATGTGCACATGGCTCCATTGGAAGTATTATTATACTTGAAAAATATTTTTTTTTCAAGTAGGGTAGGGTAGGAAAAAAGAAAAACATGAAAATAAGAGGAAAATAAATCTAAGGTGAAAACCTCCTCGGAGGCGCCTTAGATTGGCTCATTGATTAAAAACCTCCATGAGGCAGTCAATGGGTTAGAAAGAAGAGAGAAGAAAAAAGAATAAGATCCATGGGTGAAAACCTCCCTTGGAGACACCCAAGGCAGGCAATTAGGGTGAAAACCTCCATGAGGCGCCCTAGTTGTTTTCAAAAAAAGAAAAAAAAACAAAAAGAAAAAGAAAAATAAACCTAATTTCTGTTGAATAATTGCAGGTTGCAGGAAGGACATTGTAGGTTAGGAGGATTTCACAAAAAAAGGACAGAGGTCAGCACCAAGCTTCCAGCATCCCTCATCATCCTTTCCTCCATGACCACTTCCCTTTCCTAAGATTTGGTCTCATTCAAACTAGGATTTCACCTTCTATAGGAAGATCTGTGTCTTCTACAAGAAGTTCTTGTAGAACCTGCAAACAAGCCAAAATCAATCTCAGAAGAGGACCCGAAGGTTGAGAATCTATCTATGAGCGCTGTAAACATCCCTATTTCCATCCCTCACCTTTCTCCATCATTTTTTCCACCTCATTGTGCTTCATTTCTAAAAACTATGTTTTTTACAGGAAGTTCCTCTAGAAATTACAAAAAGCTAGAAACGGATTTTAAAAAGCAGTTTGGCGAACATGGAAGCTTCATAAAGGGTTCATAAATCCTCCTACAACCTCCAAACCTCCCTCCTATCAATTCCAAGTCTGCATTATAGCCCAAGCTCATTTTTTCTTACTATGCAAAAAACTGCAAAATGCTCTAATACAAAAATACATAGAGCAGAAATTTGTTTTTCCCTAACTTGAAAAATGTGCACCCATTTAAAACACTATTTTATGGGGAGTTGTATAAGGATGATGGCAACATGGCTGAGCAATTTCAGCGAATTCCAATGCACGGTTTCTAAGAAATCAGCCTCCATCACCTTTAGCCATTTTTGCATTTTCTCCATATCCGTGCATCCATTTCAAAACCTGCTTCATGAGGAGATGCATATGGGTGATAGTAACGTGCCCAAGCAATTTCAGCCAATTCCAATGCACAGTTTCCAAGAAATTAACCTCTGTCACCTTCAGCCATTTTCAATTTCTCTCGAAATCTTTTCATCTATTGACCACAATTTTGCTATGTGAAGTGCATAACGATGATAGAAACATTCTAAAAGAATTTCAGGTCAATCCGATCTATTGTTTGGGAGCTATGGATAGAACAAGTCGCTGTCTTGTAAAAATTCAGCATCAACAACATGAGGGTGCAAATCTGAACGTTGAAACAGACTCCTGTAGCTTAGATCCAACCAGAGGATACCTGCACAATAAAAATAGCCATGTATTACCAACTAGACCAGCATGCATCCACAAAAACAAAGGCATGCAACAGAAGGAAAGGCCACAACACCTCACAACAAACGCATTCAACTTCCAGGTACGTGACTAAACCCATTCTTCTGTTGCATGAATGTAATTTAAGAACTGCATGGACAATGAGATGGTTGTGATTAAACAATATTGGTGGCCAGCTAACTAGTCACCCTCATCGAGTTCAGACAATGCCTCATCTAGTTCAAACAACGCTCAGTGGGTGCAATTGGCACGTGTGCTCAACCATCTTGGGAAGAAAATTGAAAATAGGTTGTGGTGGATGTTTAAACTCCAATGTAATTGATGGAAGTGATTACAGGCAAGCAACATACAGTTTCATAATAGCACTGCAGTCTGCATAGGGCATGGGGCCAATGCACATCCGGCCACCTCATCTCCTCACTACGAATCACGCCAGTAGTTAAAAGACAGCTCAGTTAACACATTCACCACCCTTTGTTCATTTTTCATTCACAACATTCCCAATTGGAGTACGCGTCCATCACTTCCAAAGCAGATAACCAGTGGTCCTCTACTAGATTTCTACCTTTTTTTTTAAATCTCTCGCCTATTGGGCTCTACAGGAAGCATAGTTTCATTCTATAGTAGCCGTGTGACTTCTATAGGAAGGCTTCTACAGAAAAGGCAGAAAACGACCCTGTAAAAAGAAAACCTAGGATTTTCATCGAATTTCAAGCTCAAAACGAGGAAGGATCGGGAAAACATCTCTATGCATGATTTGTTTGTGCAAAGTGGTGAATTGAACATGGCATGAGATTTAAAAACAAGAGTAAAAGTCTGCCTGTGCATTGAGAAAAAAGTGAAAGTCTGCCTGCATATTTCACTGAGTTTACCCAATTTTTTCTCTACATCCGAAATCTCCTCATCATTTTTAATTTTCTTGTAAAGAAGATACATGCAGTAGCAGAGGCTAACCTGTGTGTGTGACAAAACCCGAATTTACATATTTATTAATGTGCTGAAAAAGAACCTGTGTATAGTTTCATTCTACAGGAACACTGTCTACAGGAAGATTTCTACAGGAAGGGCAGAGAGCAGTTCTGCAACTAGAAAATTTGAGATTTTTGTCAAAATTCGAGCTTGAAAAGAGGTAGGCTCAGGAAACTACTCTGCATATGATATATTTATATAAGGTGGAGGATTAAAAACACAGTATTGGGTTGAAAGAAAGGAAAGTGAAGCTTAAAACTCTGCCTGTGTTTTTTTCCTTCTCTAGGTTCTACATAGTCTCTCCGTTTTTGTGCTCTGCATCCAAAATCTGCCTTTTTTCTTCTCACATTCTTCTAAAAAAAGGGATGCAACCATAGAAACCAACCTGTGAAAAATCGAATTTGCAAGAGAATCCACTCTCTGAAGAAAAAACAATGTGTTATAAATCTTCTATGTTCTGTCAAAAGTGTTGATTTTTCACAAAAACTGAGAAGCAAATTCAAGTTGGAAATAGTTTAAAGAAAAATTGCAAATTGATGTTGTGAAAAAGAAGAACATGAGAAATTCCTGATTCCATAAAGATAAGCCTCAGCCATTTCTCTATTTCCAGTTTTGAATGTTTGTTTCATCCCTCCTCACCTGAACATTTCTAACAGTCACTACACATCATCATAGGGTGATTTATAGAAATATGGCAGGGAAAATGAGGAGGAAATAGAAAAAGAGGAAATGACCAAAATGGAGAAAGAAGAACTTGAAACAGAGGAGGAAATCAAAACAGAATATGAGAAGGAAGACCCAGAACAGAAAAGAAAAAGACTAAAGCAGAGAAGGTAGAAACTAAACAAGATGAGAAGAAAACCAAAATAGAGCATGAGGAAGCAAAGCTAATAGAGGTAGATAAGACAAAGAAGAGAAAAAAAGGGAAGAAGAGACACACCCTGAGATGTCAAGGACACAAGCAGAAATAGGGGGCATAGAGATTTCTACAGGAAATGAAGGAAAAGAACAGTAGAAAGAGAAATCCCCTGCAATGTTGGCAAGGGAAGCAGCAATTGTGCTTGTTGCATTAAGCACACCTACAAAACAAAGAAGGAAAAAGAAAAAGGCAGGCCTCCACGTATTTTAAGGCCATGAAAAGCACAAGAATTCAAATAAGCAGAATAGGAGGAGTAGTGGAAGGACATGGAAAAGAAGGTAGAATTTTATGGAACACATGAGTAGACCACATCAGAAGCTTGGGATGATAAGGAGGCCACCAGAGCCATCAAGAATGAAGAGATAGATTAGTTGCTCAGAGGATAAGCAACACCTTCAGTAAGGGTGTGATGATGATCCCTAGAAATGGGTAATTATATGGGCTCATTTAGCCTCCTAATTCGACTTAATCCACCATTCTCATTAGTTTATTGCATGTTTTTTATTATATTTAATCTAATAGAGTGAATTGGGTTAGTCATTGTGCCAAAAAGTCTAATGTTTGCTATATGCAGATTTTTGGTCAATTTTGAGACAAAAGCAAAGGTTTAATGAGCACTTGGCAGCCAGATTTGTGGAAGAACAAGGGAGAGGATTTGTAGGAAGGTGTCCCCTTCATTTATGAGCCCTTACCTTGAATTATCCATCAAAACTTTGGAGCACAAGGGGCATCCAAGCAACTCAAGTAGGACTACTGTTAACTGCAAGTTTTGGCAGCCGAGTTCCTAAAGTTTAGGAGGGCTGTTGGGGTCCTCAATATGTATAAATAAGAAGGATTAGGGCCTCAGTTCAGTTAGTTCTTTTTTAGTCAGTAGGTTAATCATTTTGTTAGTCTACTTTCACACTTTAGTGTAGCTCTGTATCAGCACATTTTTGAGCTTTTTCTTGTAGACAATTTTTGGGAGGTAACTATTATTCTTTGATCAATAAAGATGAATCCAGCTTTGCACCAGCTCTAATATTTCTTAGGAGGCTGTAGCTCTTGGGGTTGGGTCCAACGTATGTGCGAGTACCTCCTTTGTGTTCTTTTATTTGTCTTTTCTGCATTCATAGAAGAATTTCTTCTATTTAGATTCAAATCCTCTGTTGTTACTTAGGTCGTCTTTGATGATTGAAATATTTTTTCATGCTTCAAGTTGATTTGATAGTTTGGTAAAGGAAAAGACCTGCAAAAAGGCCACCAAGCGATCCTTGATCTCATATCTCCCTCCTTGGGACCATAAGCTGAGACCAAGGCATACTTGCTGCCACAAAAACATTGTTTTTACCTCTTCATGCAATTGCTAGTGTTAGATTTTTAGTTAGGAAAGTTGATACCAATAGTACTTGCATGTTTACAATATGTTCTTACTTAGTTTCCATAGTTATCTTGCATGATTTTATTCCAATAAACTTTTGTTCATCATGTTTCTAGTTTTTAGGTCAAAGTAGGTAAAAATAGCTAGATCTTAGGTTTTCCTAGTTTTTGTTGATCAATTGTGGAAAATAGTGTGCAGAACACCTGCGATACCTCCATGCCTAGCCTTCCTCCATCAATACAACTTGATCCATCCCCTAACTCAGATTCTTGCCCTTCATTTTCCACATTATCTCACTTTCCCTAATTTCTACATTATTGTGCATCATTGCTCCCTCCATACTCGAACAAATCCAATCACCTTAATCACTCCTTAGGCTCAGTCACTAGGTCCTAGACCCCTTAACATCCTTATCCAACCTCCATTTCCACTTTTCCACCGTTTTTCCTCCATCAACTCTCCAAAATCGTCTTTCGGAACATCCTGTAGAACCCCTGCAGACTTCCTATAGAAGTTCACGTGAGCCGTTTTTCAAGATTTAATAGCTATGAAACTCTATGGAAGGGTTCTAGGGACCCCTTACTCCCTCTTTTCACCTTCCCAACCTCTTGCAATTTCCTACCTCATTTCCTTTTGCCAATCAACCTCTGCACAGTCAAAAGCAGTTAAAGTACATGCATAATAATTCTACAAGATTACTCCAAAATACAAAAAGATATTCCTTTTCAAATTTCACTTCAGAAGTAGCTTAGTCACATGCACTTTATCTTTCCAAGAGTCAATGGCATCCATTTCTGCAACTTTCATCCTTTTTCTTGCACCAGTAGGGTTAGTCGGTAAAATTAGGGTTTGCTAGGGTTTGCATTTCCTTTCAGCTTTCTGCTTCTTTCTGCAAGTAGATTAGCCTCTGTTGAGTTAGCTTTCATCTATCATAGTTAAAATATTCTTCTAAGAGCACATAGAAGTTGGCTTAAGCTCCTACCGGACTTGTGCCAGCTAATCAAGTGATAACCTGCGGCAAGAGCTATTACTTGTGCATATAGCACCATCGCTTCCGAGTTTGTTACGAAGTACCGGGTTGATAAAAGTAAAGAAGGGAGTCCCAGGAGTTGCAGCATTATTGTTGCAATACTGGAGCCCACCACTTAGTTAGCTCATAACTCATTTTATCATCCTCAATTTGATGGGAAAACTGAGATAGTAAACAAATGTTTGGAAGGATATATTTGTTGCTTTATATTTGACAAATATATGCAATGGGTCAAATGGTTGTTTGTGGCTAAATGGTGTTATAACACTTCCTTCCATACTGCAACAAAAATGACCCCATTTATGGAACTTTATGCATATCATCCACCATCCATCACATCATATTTAAGAGAAAATTCTAAGGTTCAAGCAATGGAAGATCACATCGAGCATCAACAACATGTTCTCCAACTCTTAAAGGATAACCTCACATTGGCATAGAATAGAATGAAACAATAGGTAGATCAACATCGTAGCGAAAGAAGTTTTGATGTAGGTGATTGGGTATTCCTACAGCTACAACCATATAAACAAATGTCCCTCAAGCGAGCTAAGAAGGATAATAAATTATCACCAAAGTATTTGGTCCGTACAAGGTGTTGCAAAAGATATGTACTATGGCATATAAATTGTAGCTTCCTGCAACTTCTTGAGTGCACCCAGTTTTCCATGTTTCATGCTTGAATAAGATTATACGTGAACAGCTTCCAGTTCAGAGAATATTGCCAAAACTTGATGAGGAAGGAAAAATCATATTGGAAACTGAAGCAATCAAAGAAACAAGAACTTGATGGCTAGGAAATCAATCAATTTAAGAGTATCTCATCAAGTGGAAGAACTTAACCGTTGAAGATTCCACATGGGAGGATGAGAATTTTATACAGAAGCATCCAGAACTACTCAAGTGTTGAGGACAACACGTTTTTGAAGGAGAGGGGCATGTTAGGTCCCTATAATACTCGTGATTCCCCCATTTCTATTGTCATTGTATCCCTTATTGTTATTGATGTGCCCCTATTGTCCCCATATTGTTATTATTGTGCCCCATAGAATCCCTCTATCGTTATTTTTATGCCTTTATATTATTATTGTTAGGTCGGCATGGTTATATTGTGACCCCTTAGACTCCTATAGATAGAAAGGAGGTTTTGTCTTTTGAATCATCCAAGAATTGTTCATTTGTGTAATGTAAAGGAGGTTGCCCCCTCGAATAGGCTAAATTCTAAGGTGTTGATCTATCTTTTCTATCCTTTTGTGAGATGGTTTCATAACAGGTTTAATGCTTTGTTTTTCCATTGCAGTTAGTCAATTATCTTTAGCTTTTGACAAGTCCAACGTTCAACAATAAAACAACAAAATTCTAAACGATTTTCTTTGTTTATTTTCACGTATTTCTCTTATTCTTAGCCTCCAATTCATTCATATATGGTTAACTCTATTCATGAATGTGCATATTAGTAATATATGAATGCCTTTTTGTTAGTAGATTCATTTACAAGTTTATTGGTCTTTTCATTTTCAATCCGTGCATAATATTTTTTCTTTTGAGTCAATAGAATATATGTGTTTAAGCTTTGTAGATCAGATTTAGAATAGAACCATTTCAAAAAAAATCTATAATCTATATACTTTTCAAGTCAATTAGATTATAATCCTTTCAATAGATAGAATTTAAATTCTTGATTTAATTAGATTTTAATTTTTTTTCAATAAAGTAGATTTCCGTTCCTTGAGAAATACCATATTTGACCTTCTAGTTTGCTTACATTCAAGTTTGAAATGGCTTTTTAGACAAAACAAGTGTGTATGGTTAATTGGATCTAGTCTAGATTTCATTTCCATTTGTAATTAGTTTATTCTTCTTTTCCATGATCTTGTCATAAATAGGTTTTATCATCATCTAGAAATTGGAATACTTATGTTTAATTCAAAGTAAACTTCCTAGCACATATAGCGCAAGTGTACTTCACAAGTTCATGAATCCCATGTTTGACAATCAATGATAAGTAATTTATCACTCAATGAAATCACCCAACAATTTGACATTGTTGCAAGGAATTATACATAGGTATTAGCATTCAATTGCATCTCATGCTTAGTTTCATCCATTTTTAGTTGTATACGATTAATTTCATTTTAGTACACCTTAGATCTAGATTCATTAATAAAAAAAATTAATACTTCAATCACCTGCTACCCCCACTAAATCGCATGGTGCAGTAAGAGCCACACTTACACATCATGAATTCCTAGTTTTGAAGTAGAAGAAGAGTTGGAAAAAGAGGTTAAAGAAATGGATGGAGATGATGAGAATGAGGAATATCCTTTTGGATTTCCCATTTAGAATACTAATATAAATGTTCATATGAAGGACATATCTCCATCCATACTTCCCAACTTCAATGGTATGAGATCAGAAGACCAAGAAGTCTTTATTTTTATATTTTTATATTTTGTAGATCTTATGGTTACCTTTTAAACACTCAAAAATTGAATTTGTTTCTGACAATATTGAAGGACCCAGCTCTTAAATGCTTCAGGAATTTAGGAAAAAATCTATAAGGATATGGGATGATATGAAAGTAAATTTTTTGGATAAATATAAATATTATTGCATACAGTGTGATCTTAGAGATGAAGTGTTTAAAATGAATGAAAAAGAGGATGAATGCCTACAAGATTTAGTTGGGAGGTTTATTTGTAATTTCAAATGAAATAAATTGCATGATTTAGGATTAGACACATTAAGAAATATCCTACTAAAAGCTATAAGGCATGAATGGATTGATCTTCTTAACCTAATGGGTAAAGGAGATGTCTCTCAATTTTCATTTCAAGAGATGTATAAACTATGCAAGCACGTATCCATAGCAAAATAAAACTATGGAACATCCCCTCAAGGTTAGGTTATAGCAAGAGTAAATAGGTCACCATTAGGATTGTTAAATCAAATTGCACTTAACAATTTAGAAGGAAACTTTGGAAATTTAAGTGAACAAATTGATACGGTAAGAATGCAAAAAAGAAAAAAATTTGAGAACGTTACTTCATTTATATTTTTCGTTAAATATATAAAGAAACATGATTTTCATGAATGTCCACTAGATAACATTAAAATGTGTGTAATTAGTGCAGAATCACATACCACTATAAATTTCACATCACCACTAGGATTAAAGGAAATTTACCGAGAAGCAAATAAAACATTAGGACAACATTGTTATATTAATAGCTCCAAGAAGACCATTACAACCTCATTGACTTGGTATGACTTGAGATCCGAGTTCAAAATTTTAAGGTTATGCACAAAAATATCAAATTAATTGGAAATTTCCTTTCCTTAGAAACCTTGTCCATTTCAATCCCAACCTTGAAACCAATCTTGACAGTAAGGTTGATAAGGGATTTTCATAACAAATCCACCATATCCTCAATCTTTCCTTCGCCATCCTAAATGCCAATCTCAATGCTTTCCATACCATTAATCTCCAACGCAGCTTAATTTTTACCTTCAACTAAACTCAATTCAACCTTTCCCATCACCACCTACACAAGAATTCTAAAAATCCATTCCCACTCAACTACCTGTATAAGAATTTCATATCCCCAACAATAAAATACTTCAATCCACTTACAATGTTGAGGTACAAAATTTTCAAACATCTCCACTTGATCTTAGGTCAGGAAGGATATTGAAAAAAAGGATTCTCCAAATTACTTTGAGGAACAATGTCAAAAATAAGATCCACAACAGTCTAAAGAATTGTGGACCACATTTGATGGAGGGTGGTAATTGGAACCTAAGATTGAAGAGTTTCTTGCATGCCTAACTCTAGATTTTATGAACTAGGATCATATCTTTGAAGAGTTGCATGGCATGATAACAGGAATCCAAGGAATACAATATTACATTGAATCTTGGCTCAAGATAGTCATTCAATTCCAATACTCAATTCTTCATTATTGTACTACATCATCTCAATCAAGGTAGTTGGTCTCTCATATTATGGTATATATCTAAGCATATCTTTCAAACATTAAGATGAGTTTATTTTTCATCTTGTTATGCACATGGTTTCATTGGAAGTATTCCTATACTTGAAGATATTTATTTTTCAAATTATAATAGGAGATATAAAAAAAAAGTAAAGAGGAAAAAATAAGTCTTATTTGGAAAACTAGTTTACTGACATAATTAGACATGAGATTTGCTTGAAAACGAAGAAACTCGAAAGAAAAGTTCACAATAAGTTCTGCAATTTCATGATGGTTTAAATATTTTATTATGGTTCTTAAAACCATTTTCATACTCCAGTTGGATGATGTGGGATTCCTTAAGTCCCACCTTCCAACAAATCTTTGTTCCATGAAATTCAACAACTTAGCTAGGACCAAGGTTAGATATTATTTTGGAGGCCTTAGAGTTTGCATAGACTAATCTGTTAATAGCATTGGACCCACCAACATGTTAGAAGTCCCAACTAGACCTTAGATCATTTGGTGTAGAAGTCCCAACATTGGGTCATACGATATCACCTTGACAATGCGTAGAGGTAAGTAGGATGTCCTTGTTGGTAGAAATGGTGTGACATGCATAGCAAGACAAGGAATGTGCATGAATAGTTCTAACACATGGAAAGTGGGATGAGTGTGCCCCTTGGAAACCTATGGAAACATACATCTTGGAAGGAAACACACAAGAAAAGATGCATCACAGACTGGAAGGTAGGTGAACTGACAATCCAATGTGATGCTTAAACCAACAAAACATCTCAGTAAGATTCATACATACATATACAGAAAGAGTCTATACATACATGCATAAGAAAACAACTACATATATCAATAGAGTAACCAAGATAACTAAAATACAATAAAAACATATGCATGAAACATGTTATCTCTATTATATTAAGAAGTGAAAGTTCCAATCATACAGTACAACCATGACCAACCACTAGCCTCGATAACAAAACATTACGGTCACTGCCACTTGCTCTTGCAAAGAGGTACTCGCTCTACACTGTGGATAAGTCAAGGCTTATTACAATACACTCCAAGATTTCCACAAGATACTCCTATAAGAAGCTTGGCTACCTAAAAGCCCTTAAAATGAGTTATGACGTTCTATAAATTGCAAAGGGTGGGGTGACCCTTGACATTTCCCTTTGTGACTCTTCACCTACTACATGACTGTTACATTAAACTATTGACACTTGGTTTTTCACCTTTACAAGATGTCACATTACAATCTGCACATGTACCCAAGTGAGACAAAATAGGCTCACGCAAGCCATGCAAGTTATCACTAAGACTCGAACGGTTGTGGGAAGACCAACTCTTTGACACCATCACGATGATCAATAGTGGAGAACTAATGCCAAGCATGGTCATCCATGATGGTGTCCGTGTGCTCAATAGGGACATCCTAACGAAAGAGAACTCTTTCCTCTATTACGTCTAGGTACACTGATATGGATCCTCTATCCAACTCATCTGATAACATGCACATCATCATCTTGAGTGTGGCTAGACTAGAAACATATTGATGCATAGTGTTTGTGTTGATCTCCAAGTGTGCACTAGTGACTATGTGCATCAACTTGTCGACATACATGTTCAGATCCAATTGGAATTGGTTGTTTTCTTTGCCTTGGTGAGTGTGCCAATGGGTGGGATCGCATGCATGCGCACAATGACATCCAGGCTCATGAACACCCTTGCATGTGATCGAAAGCACTTCTCACCCTATCTATTCTGTGCGAGCTATTGTGATGGGTATATAACCTGTATGGGCATTGTTTCATTAGTTTATGCATGTTGCGCCTCCCACTGTACCTATTCATGCTGCAACACATTCTCTCATCTGTGCAACTCTTGTTATTCCTTGAGTTGCCACTTCAACACCTGTAACTCTCCCACCATTTCTCTCTCTACCTTCGTGCAATCCTACTGTCATGTTGTCACCTCATAACCTCATTCTCCAAAGCTGCTCTCGCCACAAGTGGATCTGCTTGAACATGCAACTTTGCTCTGCCTCTACACTATCAATAACATTCCTCTTTCATTTTCCACACACAGGTCTATTACCTTCTATTGCTACTAATGGTTTTGTTCATTTTGATATCATTTCCATTTTATCTTGATATCCTTGTCTATGAACAACTTGATGTGTCCATATATAGGCAAGTTCATAGACACTTAATTGATTGCATACCCAATTGCACTCTCAACAATGTCCTTTGAATTTGATCTCTCAGGCAACTGTACCTATACTGTTGAGAGGTAGATGAACACATGTGATACCTAGAGACATAGAAAAACTCATGGCAAACAATCTATCAGTTGCAAACCAAAACAAACTAGAGGACTAACATGCAACATACTTATGTGGCATCTATGAAGATTGTGCAATTTCAGTGGGAGGCTGGGAGATTGACTGCCAAAACTACATAAGGCACTTTCTAGGCATTGGGAGGTTGACTGACTACTAGAACTGTGCAATGCACAACCTAGCCTAGCCTGCTGAGGACTGAAACTATGCAATGCGCAATTTTAGTCAGTAGTGACATGCAAAACTAATGAACTGCATTGCGTAGTTTTTGGGGCTAGAAAGGCACTGCCTCCTAGAATTGCACAATGAAAGCCTGGAGGTTAGTGTTGGGCCAGACTTGTGCAATATTTTGAGGCAAGGAAGAGCCTTCACTTCCATAAATGCACAATGCTAGCAAATCAGACCAAGGTCTGGGCCAAAGCAGCTCAGACCCACCAACAGGCGACTGGAAACATGAGAAGGATGAATGCATGGTGAAACTGATTGTAAACAAGAGTGAATGATCATGCATGCAAATAGTAAGTGTAGGATTCAGAAAATGGGAGAACATGCATGTGTGTTAAGTGGGTCTCCGCAACGGCAACCGTCGGTGCAAAAATAATGCCATGCATGCAACAACAGTGAGATGAAAACGAAAACTTAAAAGATGCTTCTATGAGTTAACATAGATTAGAATGAAAGAAAGTGTTCATTGAAATAAAGAAGACAACACCTACACAAAGAGAAACACAAAAAGTGATAGAAACATAATGTAAGACATCAGAAGTAGACTTTCCCTGAGACAGCTAAGGTGAAAGTTCTGAAGACTCCTCGATGCGACGTGGGATGTCAGAGCTGCAAGATCAATGTGAGGAATGAGCTCTACAACATCTGGTTCATAATTTTTTATAAGAATGAGGTTATGACACACATGCCACAAATCTAGGAAAAAGTGATACCTGGTAGAAGGTTTCTAAAACAATTTGTGCATGTAACCTCTAGCTACTAAAAATAGATCCCTAAAATCAAGGGATGCCTTTTGCATGCTACATTTTTCTATTTCAGGAGAAGTAGCCCATGCATGCAAATTTTTTTTGCTCAGTCCTTGAGGGAATCGGTAAACGTGAAGGCACATGCATCAGTCTATGAGCTTGGGATGAAAATTTGTGTAGTTTCGTGATTGAGCAGAGCTAGTTGTCCATTAGGAATTGCACAATCTTTGGGTTGAGCAAGTCACTGCCTCCTAGAATTGTGGAATTTCCGGTTTGAGGCCCAGTGCCAAGCCAGATTGCACAGTTTTTTGACGGGGGACTACCTAAATTGTCTAAACAATTCTAGAGCCTAGTAGGCAGCTGAGATTATTTGCACAATTTCTGGAGGGAAAAATGGTTCCCCTCTAGAATTTTGCAATTTTTGGGGGGAGTCTCTCAGTGAGAAAATAGTCTAGGCCTGGAATGTCGGTCTGTGAGAGCGAGAAAAATAAGCTGACATGGACATTCAGACAGACCACTAAAACTCAGTTGAGGCCTATGTACTTGAGAGTGCAAGAGATACTGTTAAGGATAGCTCATAGGGAGGCACCAAAATGAAGCCAAGGCCAAATTTGGGAAGGTGGTTGTAGCCACTACAGCACTTGGAAACACACTAGCAGACCTCCATCTCGATACATGGACCTTGTTCATGAAAAACAACTCTAACACCTGCAGAAGTATTGTTCGGTTCTATGCTCATCTTAGCTTCCACACTTGCTTGATTGTAATATGTATCATCCACGATGCTATTGATTGATCGACACACATTCCAATCCAAGCCAACATAGTTTTTTTGATTTCGATGAGGTGTATATTGGTGCACAAGCCATATGATAGTTAGAGTTTAAGTTTCCATCTCTGGAGTTGCTCCACTTGTAACAGGCCTGGTCAGTACCTCGACGAATTTACTTACATCACCTCTCTGCACAGGAAGCCTTTCTCTTCTTTTGGATTATTCATTTTCATTTTCTCAAAAGTTTTTTCACATTACCATGAATAACACTTATTCATTTAAGAGGTGGAAGAAGGATCCCGACTTATTGAGAGAAGAAGAGGTTTTTCCTTCAGAGAAGTAGTTTGTAAAAACTTCTGATGTGCTTGTTAAGGTTTTCCCCCTCACCTTACTCTACTTGAATGAGCTGACAAGGATTAACCTAAAATAAACGACTAGATTAGGTGACACTCATTAGCATGCAAGCATTGTGTTTTCACCAAGGCTCACTAGGATCAAAATGTATTTTCCATTGATGTATCATGGACTGAAGACAACAAGTTATTCATACATAGGGAAGACAACAGATAACCAAGCATTGATAACTGCATAAGTCCTCTTGTTGTTTACCCTACTTGTTTCAAGAGTTTCACGTAGCTTCATGTGAAACTAACCTACGAACATAAACAATAAAAAAACAATAAAACAACGCAGAAGTAAATGTGTAAGAAAAGCGAGTAAGAAACAAGCAAGAAAACAAAGAAACATGCAAAGTAAGAAGAAAACATGCATGCAAGGAAACAAACCAAAAGCAAACACTACTCCTACTCCTAAGCTAACAGTGCATGGGTCTGCTCACATAAAGTGATACTTCCGATGTAGCCACCAGCGCATTGGTCGACCCATGTGTTGGAAATAATACTGAGAGGGGGGGGTGAATCAGTATTATCAAATTCTTTTCAATATGCCTTCCTTAATTTATTGATCATTAACTTGTATATAATAATGAGCATGAAACAAGAAAAACAGATAGTCACACCAAAGAACACCAGATATAAGGTGGAAACCCAATGTGGGTGAAAACCACCTGCTGCAATATGTCTCTATCTTCTTTCAATTAGAAGCTTCTTTTACAATGATTTTGTACTGGTGCAGTCCTTTACCAGTATGCAGGCTGCAACCTGTAGAGAGCTACAACTCTCTCTCATTTTCCAATCTCTCCTGGAAGGGAGCTACAACCCCCTTTGCTCTTTTACTTCTTTAAGGACCACGTTTCATTAATTTTCAAACTGGATCCATGAACATCAAATAATCATCAAGTACATGAAAAACACCCAATCTCCTTATACAATCAACCAATGAATCACCCACTCATCAGAATGCTGTAAACAAAAAGAATACCAGCAATTTAAACCCAGAACTTTGTTGCAATAGATAAAAGACAATCAACAATTGTTTCAAGATAAGACCGCAACTTCACCAACAAGGGCCTGCGTATATCCACAACTCTTCTGAGACTGAACTGCACAGATCCGCACTGGTTGTTCTTCTGCTCTGCGAACTTTTCTTTAGATCCACACCTTCGCTTCTGACTTTCTGCCTAGACCCGCACTGTGCCTTCTTCTCACCTGCATACCTTGCACTTCATCCTTTTCTGCGTTGCGTGTGCCCCACACTGTGCCCTCTACTGTACTACGTACCCCACACTGTGCCTTCAACTGCGCTGTGTACCCACGCACTGCGCCTTTGATTGTGCTACCTACCCATGCACTGCGCCTTCGGATCGTCTGACTTCTGATTAGGGCCAAATTTTCAGTATACCAATGTGCCACAGTTAGTCAGATCCACAGATCTATTCATGCGCCCGAGAGATCACGACATGCCAATAGATTCACCTTAAGTTAAGTTCTCTCCTTGAATTGGATCTAGCTTTTAAAACCAATCACCCAAAAATTTCAGATCTTAAGATATATAATTTTCAAAAGATACATAAGCCAAGTGATCTACTTCCCTATTTATAGTCAAGCCCTTATTCACACCATGGGACAAAACCATCAATAACAAATACAAGGGATCTAAACCACGGCTAAAATAGATCCTATACCACGGGCCAAAACCATAGCATCAGAAAAGGCAAGCTAAATACCACGAGCCAAATATAAGAAACCCCACGTGAGCGCGCTTTACTGCCTTGAAGTGTGTGCACAGGGGTCTGCACCTTCTGAACAGGTAACCTACAAGTATGACCGCACCTCCTGCATGGTGAACCTGCAGGTCCGCACCTTCTGAACCATTCACTTGCGAGCCTCTTAATTTCCATCATTTTGAGAGCTTGAATAGATCACTGCCACTTGAGTGAGTTTCCATCAAGTACAACACCTGTATCATAGAGCCATACCAGAATCATAATAGAGCCATACCAGAATCATAATGCCAACAATCTCCCCCTTTGGACTTGATGGCAACCTCAAGATCCTCAACATCACTCTCTCCCTTTGTCATCAAGGGCAAAGGTTTATGCTCCCCCTAAGAACATGCTCCCCCTGGCTATAAACCAGATCTGCAAAGAGGAACCATAATCCACCAAACACCATAAACGATCATGAAAGAGATAGAGACATATTGCAGCCATGTTTACATCAACACCCATGTTCTCCTTCTGTGCTCCCATAATGCCAACAATGCATTATATGTGCTCCCCCTACACCTGTGCCATCGATTTGCAACCAATCCATAAACCAGCAAATGTACGCGTATACCACGTATAGACCTCGCGTACAACCAACAGATGAGATTCAACAACAAGATGATGCATCAACAATTCCCAGCTTTTGCCTGAGGTATTCAAAAGTCTCCCTGGGCAGTGGTTTGGTGAGAATATCAGCAACTTGTTCCTTAGAAGGAACATACTCCAAGTTGTCCTTTTGTTCAAGCACTTGTTCCCGGAGAAAATGATACTTGATCGGTATGTGCTTGGTCTTTGAATGCATGACAGGGTTCTTTGAAATGCTGATTGCACTTGTATTATCACATAGGATGGAGATAGGTGGTGTACAAGTGATTTGAAAATCCTGCACGGTCTGCATCATCCAAAGAAGTTGAGTGCAGCAAGATGCAGCAACAACATATTCTTCTTCAGTTGTAGACAAGGCAATCGAACTCTGTTTCTTGCTGAACCAAGATACTAATATGGAACCCATAATGAATGCACCACCACTTGTGCTCTTCCTGTCATCCATGCTTCCGGTCCAATCTGCATCTATATAAGCATGAAGTGTTAGATCTGTATCTCTAGGATACCATAAGCCATAATTTTGAGTTCCTTGAAGATATTTGAAAATTCTCTTTACTGCCTGAAGATGAGTTTCCTTTGGATTTGCCTGAAATCTTCCAACTATTCCTACTGCATGCATGATGTCTGGTCTGGTACTTGTCAAATAAGGTAGACTTCCAATCATAGATCTGTAGGTTGGTTGATGCACTGCTGCTGATTCTTCATTTGGACTAAGGTTGCATCCTGTTACCATGGGTGTACATACAGGTTTTGCATCTTCCATGCCATATTTCTTCAAAATCTGCTTGAGATACTTGGTTTGAGACAAGAAGATCCCTCCTTCATTTTGTTAGATTTGCAAACCAAGAAAGTATGTCAGTTCTCCAAGCAAGCACATTTCGAATTATTTCTGCATCACCAAGGCAAAGTTTTGACTCATGGCTTCTTCATTGCTGCCAAAGGTAATGTCATCTACATACACAACAAGTATTAGCAATTTATCATTTTCAATTTTTATATAAAGATTGCTATCTGCTGATCCTTTTGAAAAACCTTGTTCATGAAGATATTTGTCCAAGCGATAGTACCAAGCCCTTGGAGCTTGTTTGAGACCATAAAGCACCTTTTTCAGTCTGCATACAAGATTTGGATCATTTCCAAGAATGAAACCATCTGGCTGCTCAATGTATACTTCTTCTTCTAAGTCTCCATTCAGAAAGGCTGATTTCACGTACATTTGAAATATTTTGAACCTTTGAAAGCTTTATAGAGCAAGGAACATTCGAATGGCCTCAAGTCTTGCAACTGGAGCAAAGGTTTCCTCAAAATATATTCCTTCTTGCTGTGCATATCCTTTACAAACAAGTCTGGCCTTGTTTCTAATTACTTCTCCATTTTCATTCAATTTATTTTTGAAGACCCATTTTGTCCCTATAACATTTTTATCCTTTGGTCTAGGAACCAGCTCCCAAGTGTTGTTCTTTTCGATCTTCTCAAGTTCTTCATCCATTGCTTTCACCCAACATTCATCCTTGCATGCCTCCTTCACATTTTGTGGTTCAATGGAAGAGAGTAGTGCCAAATAGCTTGAAGCTTCTGCAATTGTTCTTCTTGTTTGTACACCTACTTCTTTCTACCCCAAAATCTGAGATTCTGGATGATTCTTCTGAACATATCTGGATGGAGTCTTCTCTTCTATCCTTATCTACTCTTCTGCTTCTTCTTGAGGTTCTTCTTCTTCTTCATCATTCTGTCTTTGAGGGTAGTCTTTATTTCCTTCGATATCTTCATGATTTACTTGCCTAGGGATGTATCCCTTCTCATTAACCACTACATCAATGTTGTCAACAATTATTCCAAGTATTTTATTGTAGCACTTGTATGCTTTGCTGTGTGGATAATAACCAAGAAGAATGCCTTCATCTACTCTAGGTTCAAGTTTGCCAAGTTGCTCATTAGTATTCTTAATATAGCACTTGCTCCCAAAGATTTTGAAGTGCTTTACCGAAGGAGTCTCACCATACCATAGCTCATGAGGAGATTGAGTGTTGTTCACTCGGACATTCTTTTTGTTGAGAATAACAACCGCAGCATATGCAGCTTCACCCCAGAAAGTTGCGGGAGTTCCAGACTCATCAAGCATAGCACGAGCCATTTGTTGGACTGTTCTGTTCATTCTTTCTACTACTCTGTTTTGCTGAGGAGTTCTAGCTATAGAGAATTCCCTTCTTATCCCATGTTCTTCACAAAAATCAAAAAATTCATTTGAGGTAAACTCTCCACCTTTGTTGGACCTGAGGCTCTTAATTTTGTAACATGATTCATTTTCAACCAAGGCTTTGAAGGATTTGAACTTTTCGAATGCTTCATCTTTGTGCTTCATCAGACCTAACCAAACAAACCTGGAGAAATCATCAATGAATAATATCAAGTATTCTTCTCCTCGAGGCGTCCTTTTCCTAAAAGGACCACATACATCTGTATGGACTAGCTCAAGAGGCATGCTAGCTGATCCTTCCTTTTCCGGAAAGTTAGTTCTGGTTTGCTTTCCAAACTGACATGATTGGCATATGGTGTTGTCTGGAATTTTGATATCTGGAAGACCACAAACTGCCTGGTATTTGCATGTTTTCCTTATTTGTGAAAATCTTATATGCCCCAACCTCCGGTGCCATAACCAGTGTTCATCATCCTTGCTTAAATAGCATTGTTGTTGTCCTTCTTCAAATATGTATAGATTATTTGGAGTTCTTCTACCTTTGATCAGTATTTCACCTGTAGCAAGATCATGAACACGACATCCATTTGATCTAAATATTACCTCGGTTCCTTGATCACACATCTGGCCGACACTCAGAAGATTATGCTTTAATCCATCAACATACAAAACATTTCCAGCTTTGACCTTTTCTTTCAACTGAGCAGTGCCTTTTCCTTTTATAGCTGCAGGAGTATCATTTCCAAAAGAAACTTTCTTTCCCTTTTCTAAAGCAGAATATGATTCAATTTTTTCTTTATCACCTGTCATATGCTTTGAACATCCACTATCGATGTACCATAGATTTTCCTGTCCCTCTGCATAAAAGGGTATCCCACATCTTTCTGTTTGTGGTTCCTTTATTCTCCATGTTTTGGTGTTTGAGGGTTGTTCCTTTGTCTGCTGAAACTTGCTCCTGCATTCAGAATCTTCATGACCAAATTTATTGCAAATAGAGCATTCAACTTCATTTTCAAGAGCCGAAAAATTGTTATAGGTCCTTTTTGTAATCCCAGTCATACTTATTTGTCTTTGAGCTTCTCTAATCATGATTGTTTTATATGCAACACATTGAGCTTCTTTGTGACCAAAGTTTTGGCAAGAGAAACATTGTCCATTGAAGAAACTTCTGTGGTTATCAAATCTACCGGCCACATGATTGTAATTTCTATTGACATCCATTCTTGAAGAAAATTGAGAATATTTTACCTGTGGCTGGTTGTAGCTTTTATTCACCCTTAAGACGGATTTCCCCTGGTTCACCTGATAATTTACATTGTGCTTTTGCTCATTCCTTCTTGCTGCATCAAGATAAATCTTTGAGGTGGATGCTTGAGAGGTTTCTCCATTATAACCCAGACCTATGTTGTTTAGAGGAGAACGCTGAACATTGATGATCTCATCCAGAGTTTCGGATCCTTTGTCAAACTTAAGATTAATAGCCTTTGTTTTCTCAATCTCTTTTCTAAGACCAACAATTTCACCTTCTAACTTTTCAAGATATTTTTTCTTTTCATCAATTTGAAATTGTAGAGTATCAATGATCATATTCTTTTCTTCTATACATGTCTTGAGTCTAGAAATTTCTTCATAAAAACTATCCACATCTATAGCATCCATGTAATCATCATCTTCAAAAGCCATCAAAAGTTTATAGTCATTACCTTGTTCATCTTCATCACTATTTGATAGACTGTCACCGTCTTCATGAGTGTAGTATCTCTTCTTATTTGCATTATGTTTCTTGTTCCATCTAATAGGTTCCTTTCCCTTGTCGATCTTATCCTTATGAGGACATTTGGCAGCATAGTGACCTACTCTTCCACAAGCAAAGCATTTGAAGGGCAGCTTACCTCTGAACCGTCCAGTACCTCCTTGAAGATTTCTGACAAAATTTGATTCTTCTTCTTCTCCTGATTCATAGTACTCTCCTTTGCCTGAAGCCTTGAAGGCAGCTTCTCTCCTGTCAGATGGACCTCCTTTCCTCATTGCATAAGCAGTTAGAATTCCATGCAATTGTGACATTTTAAGATGTTGGAGATTTTCCTTTTCTTGTATAGCAGAAACTTTAGATTCAAACCTAGGTGACAAAGATCTTAGAACTTTTTCAACCACAACAGCTTCTTTTATTTCTTCACATAAATTTTTCATACAATTAACAATCTCATCTACACGGAGAAAATAGTTAGCCACACTTTCATCATTATACATTTCGAGATTTTCATACTGAATCCTGAGGGTTTGAAGTTTTGCACGTTTTACATGATCATCTCCTTCATAGCTCAGAATGATCTTGTCCCATATTTCTTTTGCAAATTTATACTGCATAACTTTCACAAATTTTGATTGAGATAGGAATCCTAGAAGAGTATTGACTGCCTTTGCCAGTACGTAGGCTGCAACCTGCAGAGAGCTACAACTCTCTACTGTACTGCATACCCCGCACTGCGCCTTCAACTGCGCTGCGTACCCATGCACTACGCCTTTGATTGTGCTGTGTACCCACGCACTGCGCCTTCGGATCGCCTGCGGAATTCTGATTAGGGCCAAATTTCAGTATACCAATGTGCCATAGTTAGTCAGATCCAAAGATCTTTTCATGCGCCCGAGAGATCACGACATGCCAATAGATTCACCTTAAGTTAAGTTCTCTCCTTGAATTGGATCTAGATTTTAAAACCAATCACCCAAAATTTCAATCTTAAGATATATAATTATCAAAATATACATAAGCCAAGTGATCTCCTTCCCTATTTATAGTCAAGCCCTTATTCACACCATGGGACAAAACCATCAATAAAAAATACAAGGGATCCAAACCGGGGCTAAAATAGATCCTATACCACGGGCGAAAACCATAGCATCAGAAAAGGCGGGCTAAATACCACGAGCCAAACATAAGAAACCCCACGTGAGCGCACTTTACTGCCTTGAAGTGTGTGCACAGGGGTCCGTACCTTCTGAGTGGGTAACCTGCGGGTATGACCGCACCTCCTGCATGGTGAACATGCAGGTCCGCACCTTTTGAACCATTCACCTGTGAGCCTCTTAATTTCCATCATTTTGAGAGCCTGAACAGATCATTGCCACTTGAGTGAGTTGCCATCAAGTACAACACCTGTATCATAGAGCCATACCAGAATCATAATAGAGCCATACCAGAATCATAATGCCAACACCATATTGGTGAAGGCATGGTTCATGAATAGTGTAGTCGTGCAAACAAACAAACATGAAAGATATAATAGTGAATTCAAACACACTCCGAGTTTAAATGTGTCCCCAAAACATAAGTGAGTGAAATTGCATGACATGTAATCTATGGAATGACCATGGTGTTGTGCTACACTACATGCAGATGTTAAGCATATGCATCGCCTCTACTATGATATGCAAAAAAATGTGAGCAAGGTAGATCACTTACATTTTTCAAGTGTGCTTGCTATGTAAGATTCGTCCAATGCAAGAGTAATGGGATCGTGAGATTCGAGTGGAGGAAGCATAATCTATGTGTGAGATTGATCTTCAAAGCATATAGATGAGTGATGAGGATCCTTTAATGTTTCAAGAGTTTCCATATCAAAAGTGAAACCAACCTTAGGACAGTGAGGGCCTGACATAACCATCAGCTTGGGCTGAAGTGCCTCGACAACCTACGGGGTTTCGACTTCGTCCATAGGTATATCATTGGAGACCAATGGTTTAGATAGATTAATAGTGAGTGAATCAACATCGTGATCAAATGAAGAAATACAAATATCACGACAGCCACAATCAGAAAATTTTAAATGTTTGTCGGCATCCTTATGATTTGATGAATCGTGCAGAGGGCTAGATGAGAAGAGGAGAAATTCACCCTCTACATTTCTAGAAAAGGTATATGGAAAATCAACTAGATTTTGAAAGAATGTTATGTCCTCTCTATTGTCGAATGATGGATTGACATCTAGTGTCTTCCGTGAATGATCAATAATGGGTGCATCCATAGATGGAGATACACATGTGAAATTAGGGATGGAAAATTCACCAAAAATGTCAGGGAAAAACAAAGGAGGCGCACACATCAGGAAATCATCCTTCACCATGGATTGATTTTCAGGCTCCCAACCATACTCTTCATGAATGACAGTGCAAGTTGGTTGTGCTATACCAACTATGTCGACAGCTTGATCCTTGTTCACAATAGGTGTAGAGTCCATAATGGAAGAACATAAGGAAGTGCAATACGGAGGATCAGAAGAACACGAAGATAGAGGTTGAGGTAAGACATGCATGCGACAACCCATGGGTTACGCAACCAAATCTAGGTGAAAATTGAGAGGAGTGATGTTGAGAGAATGTGACAGTTGAACAGATGTGTGTGCATGTTCGCAAATATCACTGTGCAGTGGTGGAGCTGTTTGATGAGAGGATGGAGGACAGTCACTCGTGACAACGATTGTGTCCTTATATGATTGTGCAGCTCCATCACCAAATTATGTTGAGAGGGGTTTTAACTTCAACTTCTTCTTAGGATTAACAAATTTGGTAAGACAATATTCAAATCTATCCATGAGATACGAAAATTTCATTTGAATTTTCGAAGCTTCAAACTACAATACACAAAAGTGGTCCCAAAAATCCGTAGGCAATTCTTGCGGAGTCTTCCATTTTTTTAACAGTTTTTTGTCAAGAGATTTTGGATCAAAATTATGGAAATTAGTTTCAATGAGATCATAAAACTGCTCAAGTGTGTGCACACTAGCGGGTGACAGAATGCAACAACATCGTTGTAGGGATTCACGAAGTGTGTGTGCAAGTTGTAGGCTGGCGTCTTCATGAGAGAAGTCACGTGCATCATAGAGAAATGCATAGAATTATTGTAAGTACATAGGTGAGGCCACTTCATCTTCACCATCATACGTGAATTTTGATAAGAGATAAAAAAAATCCCTTGTGATGTCAAGAGATTTGGCACGTGAAAAACATTGTGGAGGGATGAGTTTGACAATATCCATGAAAGATGTGTGAATATTCAAAACATGATTAGAGGAAACAACTTGTCATTTTTCCCTCCTTCTCATGCCATAAATTTTGACGGTGTTGGATCGGCCAGCATGTCATGGGATCTCCCCCATAATAAGTCCCAACTAGATCTCATACCATTTGGTGTAGAGGTCGTATAGTATCACCTTGATTGTGGTTGCACATAGAGGTAAGTAGGATGTCCTTGTTGGTATCAAGGGTGTGACATGTGCAACGAGCCAAGGAAGGTGTGTGAATGGTTCTAACACATGGAAAGTGGGATGAGTGTGCCCCTTGGAAACCTGTGGAAGCATGCAACTTCGAAGGGAACACATGAGCAAATATACATAACAAACAGGAAGGCAGGTGAACCAACAATCCAAAGTAATGGTTAAACCAACACATATCTTAGTAAGATTCATACATACATATACATAAACAGTCTATACATACACACGTAAATAAATAACTACATATATCATTAGAGTAAACAAGATAATTGAAATACAATAACAACATATGCATGGAAGGTGTTCGCTCTGTTATATTAAGAAGTGAAAGTTCCAATCATACAATAAAATCATGACCAACCACTAGTCCTGATAAGATAATGTTACAGTCGTTGCTGCCTTCTCCTGTAAGGAGATGTACTTGCTCTGTATTATAGAGAAGTTAAGGCTGTTACAATACACTCCAAGCTTTCTGCAAGATACTCCTATCAGAACCTTGGCTACTCGAAATCTCTTACAATGAGCTATGAGGTTCTATAAATAGCAAAGTGTGGGGTGACCCTTGACATTCACCTTTGTGACTTTTCATATACCCTCATGACTCTTCACATACTACATGACTGTTACACTCAACTATCGACACCTGGACTTTCACTTTTACAAGATGTTACATTACAATCTGCACATGTACCCATGTGAGAGAAAATAGGCTTGAGCAAGCATGCAAGCTATCACTAAGGCTTAGATAGTTTTGGGAAGATCAACTCTTTGACATCCTCATGATGATCGATGGTGGCAAACTGATGCCAAGCCTGGTTGTTCAAGATGATGTTCGTGTGCTCAATGGTGACATCATGTTGAAAGTGAACTCTTGGTTCTGTTGTATCTAGGTACACTAATATGGATCCTCTGTCAAACTCGTCTAATAACATGTGCATCATAGTCTTGAGTGTAATCGGACCAGCAATAGATTGATGCATAGTGTTTGTGGTGATCTCGAACTATGTGGTGGTGACTATGAGCATCAACTTGTCGACATACATGTTCAACTCTAGTTAGACTTGGTTATTGTCTTTGCCTTGGTGAGTGCGCCAATGGGTGGGATTGCATGTGTGCGCACAATGACATCCATGGTCCTGAGCACCCTTGCATGTGATCGACAACACTGCTCACCCTACTTTCTCCGTGCTAACTAATGGGATGGGTCTATAACCTGTATGGCCATTGCTTCATTAGTGTGTGTATGTTGCACCTCGTATTGTACCTGTTCATGCTACAATGCCTTTTGTCATCTGTGTAGCTCCTGTTCTTCCTTGAGGTGCCGCTTTAGCACCTGTAACTCCTTCACCATTTCTTTCTCTTCCTTTGTGTGATCCTCCTATTGCATTGTCACCTCATAGACTCAATCTCCAAAGTTTCTCTGACCACATGTGGATCTACTTGAACTTGTAACTTTACTCCACCTTTGTGCTGTCAACAACCTTCCTCTTGCCTTTTCCATGATCATGCATGATACCTTATACTGTTTCTGATGGTTCTGCTCGCTATGATTTCATTGCCATTTCATCTTGATATCCTTGTCTATGAACAACTTGATGTCTCCATAGATAGGCAAGTTCATAGACACTTGATCAACTGAATCCCCAGTTGCACTCTTAATGGTGTCCTTTGACTCTACTCTTTGAGGTCGATGTACCTGTACTATTGAGAGGTAGAGGAATGCCTATGATACCTGGAGACATAGAAACACTCATGACAAACAATCTTTTAGTTGAAAACCAAAAAACAACTAGAGGACTGACATACAACATACCTCTATGAGTGTCTGTGAAGATTATGCAATTTCACTGGGAGGCTGGGAGACTGATTTCCAATACTATGCAAGGAACAATCTGGGCTATCGAGAGGCTGACTCACTGTTGGAACTGCATAATGCATAGCCTAACCTAGGCTACCGACCAATGAAACTATGCAATGCATAATTTCAATCAGCAATGACATGCAAAGCCAGCGAACTACATTGCATAGTTTTTAGTGCCAGCAAGGCATGACCTCCAAGAATTGCACAATGCACACATGGAGGAAAGTGTTGGGAAAGACTTGTGCAATTTTTGGAGTGAAGGAAGGGCCTTCATTTCCAGAAATGTGCAATGATACCCAAGCAAAGAAAGGTCCAGGCCAAGGTAGCCCAGACCCACCGACAAGTGACTAAAAACATGAAAAGTTTGAATCCATGGTGGAACACAATGTAATAAAGAGTGAATGATCATGCATGCAAATAGTAAGTGCAGGATTCAGAAAGCGAGAGAACATGCATGTGTGTGAAGAAGGTCATTGCAGCAATGACCGCCTATCCAAAATAGTGTTGTGCATGTGAAATGAGTGATATAAAAACAAAAACTAAAATGATGCTTCTACAAGCTAACATACATTAAAATGACAACAAGCGTTCATTGAAATCAAGCATATAAAACTTACACAAAGAGAAACACAAGAATCGACAGAAACATAATGCAAGATATGAGAAGCAGACTTACCCTGAAATAGCTAAGGTGAAACTGTTGAAGACTCCTGGAGATGATGTGGGATGTCAGAGATGCAATATCGATGTGACGAATGAGCTCTACAATGTCTGGTTCATAAGTTTTCATAAAAATGAGGTTATGACATGCATGCCACAAATCTATGAAAAAACGACACTTGGTGGGAGGTTTCTAAAATGGTCTTTGCATGTAACCTCTAACTTCTAAAAATAGATCCCTAAAATCTAGTGATGCCTTTTCCATGCTTCCTTTTGCTATTTCAAGAAAAAGAAGCCCATGCATGAAAATCATTTTTGCTTGGTCCTGAAGGGAACCAGTTAACTTGAAGGCACATGCATTGGTATGCGAGCATGGGATGAAAATTTGCACAGTTTTTGGGTTGAAAAAGCTAGTTGTCTGTCAGGCATTATGAAATTTATGGGTTGAGTAGGTCATTGCCTCCCAGAGTTGCGTAATTTCTGGCCCGAGGCCTAGTTCCGGGTCAGATTGAGTAATTTTATGAGGGAGGATTGCTTAGTTTTTCTACGCAATTATAGAACCTAGTAGGCTACACAACTGATTTGGACAAATTCTGGTGGGAAGGGTGGTTCCCCTCCAGAATTGTGCAATTTTCTCAGGGATTCTCTGAGCTAGGAAATAGTCTAAGTCTGGAATGATGGTCTGTAGGAGGGAGACAAAGAAGCTGACAGGCACAGGCTGACAAACCATTGAAACACAACTGAAGCCTAAGTACTTGACAGTGAAAGACATGATGCTAAGGATGGTCGGTAGGGAGGCTCCAAATCAAAGCTAAGGAAAACTTTTAGAGGGTGGCTATAGCCGCTACATCATAATGGTAAGTCTCCTCACTGAGAACAATGGGAATACAAAAATGTCTCTTGATTGTCAGATCTTACAATTTACTCAACTTCAGCACATTCACCTGTCCCTTTCAAGGTGCACTCAGGTATCTTGACACTAATCTACATTATCGATGAGTTATCTAGCATTGGTTAATGATTGTCATCATTGATAGGTAATAAAATTATTTATTTCCATGATCGAATTTGGCACATTCATTCGAATGGTAAGAATTGTACCATGGATCTTGGTTTTGATGAAGACTATATGGTTTAATGGAATAAAAAATGATATGCAACAATTCGTTTTCTTGTTCTAAAAGTTTGTTATAGCAACATGATTAGTCTTTTGTTCCTATACAGATTACCATTCAAGAGAGCTATGAGGGAACTACTACAACTCTTCTTTATTCATTTCTTTTTCCAAAAATTAAACAAAATTGGACCAATTTCAGTTAGGATGCATTGTATTTCATGGTATCTACTACAATCTTCAACACACAGTCCAAATCAACAATGCAATCCAAATATCTTGGCTTGATTCTACATGCATTTGGCCATTAGTTCTCATGTTCCATAGGCTTACA